>PVLC010001877.1:108526-129289 GCA_004027655.1 Graphiurus murinus | reverse complement strand
AAAAAAAAAAAAAAAAAAAAAAAGGAAACTGGTGGTCCTGGGTCAGACCTTCTGCAGTTTTGCAATCTCTTTTTTATTTTTTGTTTTGTGGTACTGGGGATTGACCCTAGAGGCTTCAATCTCTTAGCTATACTCCTAACACCCCCCACCCCCTTTTAATTTTTTTTTTTTTTTTTTGCGGTACTGGGGATTGAACTCAGAGGCGTTCTACCTTCGAGCTACACCCCCAGCCCTATATTTTTTACTCTTTATTTTGAAACCGAGTCTCACTAAGTTGTGGAGTGCCTCACTAGGTAGCTGAGGCTGGCCGCGAACCCGGATCCTCCGGTCTCAGCCTCCTGAATGCTGGGATTACAAGCGTGCGCCACCATGCCCGGCCTTTTGTTTTGTTTTGTTTTGAAGCAAAACCTTACTAGTTGCTGAGAGTGTAGTTCAGAGGTAGAACCCTTCTGGGTTTAATCCTCACACACACACATACACACACACACACACACACACACACACACACACACACACATACACACATACACATACACACACAAGAAAGAGAAATAATTAGGACACTCTCTCTTAAAAGACCAAAGTGTACTTAGTTCAGGAAATGCAACTTTAATGCAATACTATATTATTTGATATACAGAACATATTCAACTATTGCCAGTAGTCTTAATATATCCTTTCTGGACAGCCTTTTCATCCTCACCGTCCCGACTCTTCAATCCAAGGTCATGGGCTGCATTGAGTTGTCCTGACTCTTTACTTTCTCATATTCTGGTACCTAACTTGGTCTTTCTTTATCTGGATATTCTTTTCTTTTTCCCAAAGTGCTTTTATTGGTGTGTTATAGTCACCCATTGTAATGTAAATCATGTTGACAGTGACATACATGCACACAGCACTTGGTGCCCCCACCTTCCCCATTTCCCCCCTTCCCAATACAGAGTACTGAGATTGATGTTGGTATATTCACTTACGTACACATAGTTGATGGTAGTATTTCCATTAATGAACCTCAGCCTTCCTCCTTCCCTTCTCTTAGACCACCTCTCTGGCCCCACTGGGGTTTCTCCTCCATTATCTGAAGTCCCTCTGATATCCCAGTTACTCCCTAGCTTGCACATATTAGAGAAAGCATGTGCCCCTTCACTTTCAGCGATTGGCTAATCTCACTTAACATAATGTTCTCCAAGTCCTTCCATTTTCTTGCAAATGACATAATTTTGTTCTTTTTTATTGCTGAGTAGAATTCCATTGTGTGTATTTCCCATAATTTTGTAATCCATTCGTCTGTTGATGGACACCTAGGTTGGTTCCATAATTTGGCTATTAATGAATTGTGCTGCTATGAACATGGGTATGGATATATTACTGTAGTTCTCTGTTTTCAACCTCTTTGGAAAGATACCCAGGAGTGGTATAGCTGAATTATATGGTGGATCCATTCCTAGTTTTCTAAGGAAACGCCACACTAATCTCCATAGTGGCTAAACTAATTTTCAATTCCACCGACCGTGTAGAAGAGTTCCTATTTCTCCATGGATATTCTTAAGAAGCACAAACCTAATTGTTTTGTAGACTATCCCTCATTTTGGCTTTGTCTGGTATTTTTGAAAACAGGCTATGCATATTTGGTAGGAGTTATTCCTAAGCAATGTTGTGGCTTTTGCATGAGTTTTTTTTTTTTTTTTAATTGGAACTAGTTGCAAATATTCAAACCTGAGAGAGTTCACATGTTGTCTTGATTTCTGGGTCCTCTTTGCTCTGCCCCGCCCCCCCCCCCGCCCCGGCTTGGATCCTACAGTAGCAGTCAGCTGGAATTGGATGGTGTGTGTCTGAGATGAGGCAGGGTTCTGTCTCTTCTTTGCATCTGTCCCCCCATCCCAGATGAACCCAGGGTGGTCTTGTAGACACTTGCAATTCTCTTTGCCCCTTCATTTTTTTGGTGGTACTGGGGATTGAACCCAGGGGCATTCTACCTCCGAGCTACACCCCCAGCCCTATTTTTTCGTCTTTATTTTGAAACAGGGTCTCACTAAGTTGTGGAGGGCCTCACTAAGTAGCTGAGGCTGGCTGTGAACCTGTGATCCTCCTGTCTCAGCCTCACAAGTACTGGAATTCTAGGAGTGCACCACCATGCCCGGTTGCCCCCTTTCATTTTTAGAGGCAACTGTGGAGCCCTAGGGAAGCTGTGGGCACACAGCTGGTCCACCTGCCCTCTGGGGCTAGACCTGTCTCAATTTTGTAAGTGGAATAACAAGAGGCTGTGTTCCAATCTTAATAAGTGTCATCAACACTTGGGAAGAAATGGGGCATTGGCTATTTTGGGGCAACTGCACCCTGTTGGTGTGATTCAGAGAGATGAGACAGTGTGGCCATGTTGGGGCGATGCGATTGCCTTCCCTAAGTTTTCTCCAGGTAGGTTCTCCACCTGCCTCCTTGGGTTCTTGCTGTTTGCCCCTATGATCACTAGGTGGCGGTGGTGCCTTATTAATAACCTAGAAACACCGCAGCTGCAGTGGCTGCCCTCCATGGCTGCAGAGGGGCAATTGTTCTGGAGTGGAGGGACCTTGACAGCAGCCAGCCAGCAGCTTTAAGACCTCGTAACGTCTTGGAACCCTTTCTTCTGATGAGATTCCCCCCACTCTGCTAGTAAAACTTGAGATAGAATTCACATTCCATAACATTCACCTATGTATGTATGTATGTATGTATATATGTATTTATTTATTGGTACTGAGGATAGAACCCAGGGGGCATTCTACCTTTAAGCTATATCCCTAGCTCCATTTATTTTGAAACATATTCTCACTAAGTTTATGAGTGCCTCTCTAAATTGCTGAGGGTGGCCTTGAACTTGTGGTCCTCCTGTCCCAACCTCCCAAGTACCAGGATTACAAGCGTGCAACACTACGCCTGGCTACATTCACCTTTTTAAAGTATAGAGTACAGAAGTTTCCAGTATAATCACAAGATCTTACAGCCACCGCCATGAATTCCAGAACTGCTTTCCAATGAGACCTTATTAATAAGTAGGGTGGGTATGGTGTGATACTACAGGGGTGGAGTGGGCTGGGGTAGATTTTTCTATTGCTTTAACTGGAAGAAAAAGCCATTCCATTGCTCACGTAGTATAGAGAGCTGGGTGTTCCGGGCTCACCCACCCCCTTGGAGCCAAACAGTACTTGTTCTCCCCGGCCCCCCCAGGACTATGGCATCCGAAATGGAGGGGGAAGGAAGAACCCAAGGTAGAGAGCTTCCGGCCTCCCCTCCCTGCATTTCCTTCCCTGCCCCTGTAGCGAGTGAGAGAGTGGGAGAGGTCTTCCAGCTGGGGTGGGGCTCACTCCTTGCCCCTCACTTGCCCTGCTGTTAAGTTAGCTCATGTGCTCTGCCCCGAGGCTGGTGTGGGGTGGGCCAGTGGGATTGTTGACACAGTTGGATGTGACCATGGTGTTTCTGCTGCAAAGAATTCTGCAAGGGAGACACCTCTCTCCTCCACTCCTGCCACCCCACCCCACCCTACCCCCAGTTCCCTGTGGCCTTGGGAGGACCCCTCAGAGTTTCTGTACAGA
This sequence comes from Graphiurus murinus, assembly GCA_004027655.1. Taxonomy (NCBI): domain Eukaryota; kingdom Metazoa; phylum Chordata; class Mammalia; order Rodentia; family Gliridae; genus Graphiurus; species Graphiurus murinus. The sequence continues at coordinate 125,720 of PVLC010001877.1, read as the reverse complement.
GAAGAGGGCTAAGCCACGGCTTGCTGAGAGGCACCCAGGTGAAAGGCCACCGGGTCTGGAATGTCTAGGGAAAGCTCATGTGTAAGGCTTGATCCTCAGCGCACGGCATGATGGGGAGGTGGTGGAAACTTTAAGAAGTGGGGCTGGGCGTGGTGGTGCATGCCTGTAATCCCAGTACTTGGGAGGCTGAGACAGGAGGATCACAGACTCAAGATCGGCTTCAGCAATATAACAAGACTCTCAGCAACCTAGTGAGACCTTGTTTCCAAACAAAAAAAGAAAGAGGGCTGGGAGTTGGAGACCTTCAGAACTGTAGGAGAATAGATTTGTGGGGTTTGTTTGTTTGTTTATTTTAGTGCAGGGGATTGAACCCAAGGTCATTCTACCTCTGAACTACATCCATAGTTCTTTTTTTTTATTTTTAAACAGGGTCTTGTTTAGTTGCTAAGGCTGGCCGTGAACCTGCGATCCTCCCGTCTCAGCCTTCCAAGTACTGGGATTACAAGTACCATCAAGGACTGGGATTACAAATACCACCCTGCCAAGTGAGATTTATGTTGTTTTAAGCCAGTAAATTGGGGTTATTTGTTGTAGCAGCAATAGGAAGCTAATACCTCTCATTTCATCTTTTTTTTTTCCTTCCATACAGGGCCACCTTTTAGCCTGAGGATACCTGGCCTTTATGTGGGCGGCTTCTAGGGCTGCTATGGTTTGGGTCTTAAACATTATCCCCCAAAGGCCCAAGTATTGGAGGCTTGGTCCCCAGGGAGGCCCTACTGGGAGGTGGTAAAACCTTTAAGAGGAGGGACCTAGTGGGAGGTTTTTAGGTTATTGGGGGCGTGCCCTGCAAGAGGCTAGCTGGCTACGGAGTGAGTGGTTCTGCTCCACCAAGTACTCCTGCGGTTACCATCTTAGCACTTCCATCAGAGGCCCAAAGCAATGGGTCTCTCTGCTCCTGGACTGGAACCTCTAAAATCATGAGGCAAAATCAATTTACCTTTTCTCTTCATAAGATAATTATCTCAGGTGTTTTATTATAGTGCCAGAAAGTTGACTAACACAGGAGCTGAGATGCTGGCTCTCCAGGACTCCTGAAAGTCTTTTATGGGAAGATAGCTGGTCTCAGGGAGGAGGGGTGGGCCTTGCCAGGCTGGGCCTGGGAGGAGGGCCCAGGCGCATGAGGGTTTCTGGCAACCACCAGGTGTCTCTCTTGATTCATGGAAAACATCTGCAGGGCTCCTGTGCTCAGTCTCTGAAGCCTGCAGCCTGGCAGCCCCAGTGGGCTACAAGGCCCCTCGCCCTGATGGCTCAGAATGCAAGGTTTCTGTTGTGCTTGCAATGGCGTGGGAAGGGGGCTCTGCTCTCTGCTTAGCTGGGCAGCAACTCACTCAGCCTGGAGACCCTGAGCAGGGGGCAACACTGGTCTTGTGACTTCAGTCTGGCTGTGCTCTGGCGGGTGGTCTGGGCAGCTGGCCCTGACCCCTTGCGTTCATGCTGGCTGCCAAGATTGGAGGAAGGTTCAGCATGAGCGTGGTCCTGGCCTGTTGCCAGGGCTCATTTCGCAGTGGTTGGTAGAGCAATTATTGCCTAAACATCGCAAAGCAGCAGAGGGTTGAGAGAGATACATCCAGGCCTCAGTGGGGAGTGTGAGCTTTGGAAGGCAAAGGTCTCTCTGGCTTATAGATGAAAGCAAGGATAAATGGCTCGCCATGTAGGGGGACGAAGGGCCGGCAGTTCTTCAGTGTCTTTGAGGCGGTGATGTCTCCTCTAGAGCCTTCGAGGTTAAGCCCCCTTCCCAGGTCCCCGTTCTACCTCCTGCCTCATCACCAGTCTCCCGATTCGATGGTCCATCAGGCCGGTGGGAGGGAGGTTGGAGGCCCAGGACTTTGCATTTTTCCCTTTCATCTCTTTCCTTCCGAGGCAGCAGACCAGCTTGGAGGGCCAGGATGGGGAGGCCATGCTGCTCTCTTCTCTTCTAGAAAGACTCAGACAGAACAGCCCAGGAGCAGCGTGTGCGTCTGTTCATTCAGCTGACATTGTGAGGGTCTAATACGTGCCAGGTGCCGTGCCAGGTGATGGGGACCCAGCAATAAACAGGACAGATGCCGGTCAACTCAGAAGGCATTTACAGTGGAACTGGGAGACGGCCCCCCCAACCCCCGCGCCAATCGGCCCTTTGTATCCGTGCCTTCTGCAGCTGTGGATTCAAACGACTGCAGATGGAAAATATTTGGGAAAAAAATTGCATCTGGGCAGAACATGCACAGACTTTCTTCCTTGCCGCTTTCCCCTCAACAATACAGTATAGCAACGATTTACTTTGCATCTACATTGAACTGGGTATTATACGTAATTTTAAATGGATTTAAAGCACACGGAAGGATGTGGATAGGTTATGTGAGGATACAATACCAATTGAGGTAAGGGATTTGAGCCTCCACAGATTTTAGTATCTGTGTGTGTGTGTGTGTGTGTGTGTGTGTGTGTGTGTGTGTGTGTCCTGAACCTGTTCTCCCTGGAACACGGAGGGATAACTGGGTAACAAGTTGGTCAATAAATGAACTGGCTTATTTCAGATGGTGCTAGTGCTACAGAGAAAACTGGCATTCTAGAGAGAATGGGCAGGGGAGGCTAGGGCCTTTGAGATCGGTTGGGCAGGAGGGTGTGAAACCCCAGGTGTAACCTGATGCGTGGTGCAAGGCCTTGCGGTGGGAGGGGGGTTGGTGTGTGTGACGTCGGAGGCCGGCAGGGCTGGAGCTCAGCAATGGGGTCAGAGATGGGCAGGGCCTGTGAGGCAGAGTATGGGTTTTATTCCCATATGGATGGAACAGTATTAGTCGTGTGTGTGTGTGTGTGTGTGTAGGACACATGAGTATACAATAACTACTAACCTTTACTGTGTATCAGGTCCTGGGCTGAGCACTTTCATGTATTATCTCATCCTCCCCCCCTCCCCCTTTGGAGCAGGTAGGTACAACAATGATCTACTCTATTTTTGTGTGTGGTACTGGGGATTGAACCCAAGGATACTCTACCACTGGACTATACCCCCCGTCCTTTTTGTTTTGAAACAGGGCTATCCTATTTTACAGTTGGGAAGACTGGGGCACAGAGTCCCTGCTCCCCACCCCTCTACTTCTTTGCCCCAGAGTCACCTGGAGGTGAGGTCTTCACGCTGTGATGCCGGGGCCTGTGGGGCTCTGGATAGCAGCCCCGTGTGGAGCTGGGGCCCTGGCAGGCAGAGGATGACTCAGGGTCTGAGCAGCCTCCACTCTCAGCCTCCTCCCTCCCCAGCTCAACGTCCTCACCTGACCCTGCTATCCAGGTGGAAATCCGAGCAGTAAGAGATTCATGTGGCTCAACCGGCCTCTCTTTCAGACATTTCTCTTTGTGTTACTTCTCCCCCAGGCCTGTCAGCCCCGCTAAAGGTGAAGTCACCTGTCCTTGATGTCAGCACCAGTAGTGGCCGGCGCAGCACCCTGTAGCAGACACTGTCAATGTCCCATGAGCGTAGGAACGATGGAGGAGTACACGGAGACCTTAGTCGGGGCTCCCTAGAAAACAGAGAAGAGGTCCCGGGGAAGGGGTGAGGGGCGAGGGCAGAGAGGGGAGTTGGAGGGAGATTGGATCTGAGGCAGCTGCAGAGCCGGTCACTGGCCACTGCAGGGTGGCAGGTGTGGGTGGTGCTTGTTCCTGGGTGTGTGCAGGTACACTGGCTCCCGGCTCTGTCACCTGTAGCTTCTCTGCCCATGGGAGATGAGGGGAGAAGAATGCACCAGTCTCGGTCGGGCCTCCTCAGGTGTTAACTATCCCCCCTCCGTCCAGGAGGCACCTGTGGTAATGGTGGCCTGGACTTGATCTCAGCTTTTGGCGGACGTGATGGGCTCTTGCTTTTTGCTGCGGAAAGAAGGTGACGGCATGTGCCTTTTAAGCCATCGGTGCCCCTGAGGATCTCAGGGTCCTGTTCCTCTCTCTGCAAGCAGCGATCTTCCTGGCAGGACCCCATCAGCTGGGCCCTGTCTCCCCAACTCAATGGGAGGAGATCCCCGTCTGCAGAGGAGCAGGCATGCCCGCCCTGGCAGGGCTCTGAGGTCCTGTTGGGGGGACAGATGGTCTTGAGAAGTTTTTCCAGGGAATTTCTAATGCTCCATGGCAGTCCCCTTTATGTGCAGAAAGCAGCTCTGTGGGGGACAGCTATCTCGTCTGAGTTTGGAGGACGGGGTCCAGGCTCGGTTCCTTCTCATTTCTGTGGGAGGAAGGGCCCCAGTGGCCTGGTTAGCTTTGTGCGCCCCGCGCACCTGAGGGGTCAGGTGCATCTTCTCACCTGGGTTTCAGGTGAGAAGGCTCACCTGCAGGCTGGCTCAGTCCCTGTGGAGTCATTCACAGTACCTCCTCTCCCTCTCAGATGAGTCCCAGCTCAAATGACCAACTTAGACAGATGATCATTCTTCTTTGAGGGGTATTTATCCTGGGTGATCCTTTCTGGGGTCAGAACTTTCCCTTTATTCTTGGAGAATGGGTTGAAAGCTTCTTTTCTACTCTAGAAATGGATAGGAGAAAAATGAACAAAACATGCCTTCCCAAAGGAGAAGCGCCACACTCCGCTTTTTAGAAGATAGAACATCAGTACTTGGGAGGCTGAGACAGGAGGAACACAGGTTTGAGGCCAGCCTCAGCAAACTTAGGCCCTCAGCAACTTAGTGAAACTCTGTTTCAAAACAAAAACTAGAATAGGGCTGGGAGTGTAGCTCAGAGGTAGAATGCCCCTGGGTTCAATTCCCATATCCCCATTGCCTCACACACACACACACACACACACACACACACACACACACACACACAATAGAACAATAACAATACTGGTAAAATGATGGGCACCATTTATTGGCATCATCTCCTGGCCAGGTTCCATCAAGGAGCCCCAGTTTTCCATCGGCGTGGCGGCCACTTTCATCTGCACCCCAGCCGGAAAGGATTCGAGTGTATCTGGAACTCTCTTGGGGGCCAGTGTTATTTTCTGATCTATTTCCAGCTAAGAATTCCATGGACCCGTGGGACCAGTTCCTGGTGCTGTGTAGACAAGAGCCATGTGTATTTTTCCCTACTCACTTCCCAGAGCTCAATCCACTGAGCTCTCCGGGGTGCACTTGGATGGACCAGTGAGCCCCTTGTACTTTCCACAGCCTTTGTGGACTGCTGGTTCAGCTCTGGAAGGAGTCAAAGGGGAAGGTGTGTGTGTGTGTGTGTGTGTGTGTGTGTGTGTGTGTGTGCACACGTGCATGCAGGCATGTCGCAAATGAGCTATATGTGCATGTGGTGCACACTGTGTGTGTATGCGTGGGTGCATGGCATGCACCTGTATACACACAGATGCTGTACGCACCGGTGTATATGTATATGCTGTGTGTGTGTATGCACATGCATGTGTATGTGTGTGAGTGAGATAGAGACGGGGCAGGCCTCCTGGGTGGGCACGGATCGCCCATGGCACCTGCAAACCCCACCTAATCCCCCTGGGCTGTCTCGAGGCAGGTTCCATTACCTGCATCCTGTCCCTACATGGCTTCCACTTGGATGGAAGGCTGCCTCCTGTTTTTTTTCCTTCTGTCAGAAGATGAAGCTTGGCCTTTGAAACCAGACACTTGGAGGGCTCTTTACATTTTCTTTGGGGGGTTTGAAGCATTTGTGTGTCTGGGATGAGTGAAACCCGATCAGCTTGCTCCCAGCATGGCTGGTTAGGAAGCACAGAGGTCCTGGTTGCAGCTCTTCTCAGCAGCCCCCGGCCCCCACCTGGTGTCTGCTCTGCAGGCTCAGAGGCCCTGGCTGGCACAGTATGCACATGGCTGCGAGCCCCCAAGTGCAGAGGTTACTAAAACAAGGCTCCTGTAATTACACTTGTCATCCCAGTACTCAGGAGGCTGAGACAGGAGGATCCCAGGTTTGAGGACAGCAACTTAGTGAGACTCTCAGCAACCTAGTGAGGCTCTGTTTCAAAACAACAAAAAAAATTGGGCTGGGGGTGTAGCTTGGAGGCAGAATGCCCCTGGGTTCAATCCTTCCACATGGGGAGACTTCACCTGTCTGCTGGCCGAGTCCTGCCGGGCGGCTTGGAGAATGTAAACCTGATTGTATGGAAATCAGGACACAGCTAAATTAGTTTTCAGCAGACCCGATTCACAATCTGCTTGTGATAGTGAATGTTAATATTCTCACTCAGAGTGATTTATTTGGCGGTGGCGGAATCTTACCAATGTACTTCCGTCTCTGGCTAATGTGACATTTGCTATCGCCAGCTTTTATTAGTTACTGTGTCTCCTCCCAAGTACCTGCTCTGGAAGTCCAAGAAAAGATCTCTCCAAAGTTATCTCAATAAGCAGTGGAGGCAGGAACACAGGGCGGCTGTCCCTATTTCTACTTTCCAGCGGGCAGGAGGCTCTGGTGGTGGGGGCCCACCTGGCGTTACCTGCCTGTGTGTGAGCTGGGCACTCCTTGTGGGCTTGGATTGTAGTGAAATCCTGCAGCCTCACTATGCTATGGTTTCTTGATCTCTAACATTGATTTAATCATAAGTTGGATGTATGGGTCTCGTGGCAATTAAACGGGTTACTGCATGAGAAGGGCTTAGTTCACTGACATCCTTATATAAAAGGTTTAGGAAATGCTGGCTGTTATTATTAGCTATGATTTCTTTACTACTTTATTTATTCCTCATCTCATTTCAAAAATATCTGAGGCAGCTTATAAAACTAAGAAAGAACACATCAAAATAAAAAGAGAAGCCAGGCGTGGTGGCGCATGCCTGTAATCCCAGTACTTGGGAGGCTAAGACTGGGGGGGGGGTGTCACAGGTTTGAGGACAGCTTCAGCAAGTTAGTGAGACCCTGTTTCAAAAAGAAAAATAAAATCAGGCTGGAGGTGTAGAAATAAAATCAGGCTTGGAGGTAGAATACCCCTAGGTTCAATCCTCAGTAAAACACACACACACACACACACACACACACACACACACACACACACACTATACATATATATGGATATATAAGGAATAAAAGTAGAAGAGAAAGATGAGGAACAAAAATTATACAGGGAAACCACCTAGAGACTCATAGTACAGATGGTTCCTGACTTATAACAGCTTGACTTCTCAATTTCAGGATGGTACCCAAATGATAGGCATTCAGTAGGAACTTAACTTTGCATTTTGACCTTTTCCCAAGTGACATGCAGTACCATCCTCTCTTGTGATGCTGGTCAGCGGCAGAGAGCCTCAGCCCCCGGTCAGCCCCATGATCACCAGGAGCAACAGGAGTGTGCCGAACTGCTCAGTATGGCGATTGGGACAGGTGAGGTGTACCCAACGCATTTCTCACTGATGATATTTCCAACTTAAGATGGTTTATCAAAAGGATGTATGTGGCCTCATTGTAAGTTGAGGGCAGGATACTGCACAATTGGCTGTGAGTGTCCTAGTGGCCAAAGCAAGAAGGGAATACCATCAGGGTGTGTGTGGCTGGTGGCTGAAAGGATTTAGTTTCCCCACTAAGAACACTTAGCAGAGGCAGGGGCAGAGTCCGGCCCTGGAATCTGGCTTCTGAGATCTTCCCACCATTCTGTGACCGACTGACTCCATATGACCTCCAGGCAGATCAGTTCCTTCCTTCAGCTTCAGAGGCCAAGTTGGGGTCTTCTCAGGGTGAGAGACTGGACCAGAAATGATGGCCAGCATGGGTCCAGTCACAAGGTCAAAGGAGGCTGGCTGGGACGCCCCTAGACAGTGTTCTTCTAGTGACATCCTGAGATTTCAGCCAAACCCAGTGTGTTCTCGGCTGTTTCCACCTCTCAAAATGTGGTTCGTAGCAATGCTGCTCTTAAACACTGAACTCAGTTGGCTGGTCCTGGGAGGTAGAGAGATAAATAGATTTATTTATTTACTTTAGTATTCTTTTACTGGTGCCCTGTAGGCTCACTTCATAACGTAGTTCAGAGAGTGATAGGGACATACATGCACACAGCACTTGGGGAGCTCCCCCGGCCCCCTCCCCAGCCTTTCCCCATACATGATACTGAAGCTGGTATTGATAATTTATCATATGTTCATAACATCAACGGAAGTGTTTCCTTCAGTAATTCTCCATCCCCCCCTCCTCTAGGCCCCCTCCGTCACTCCCCCGGGGTTTCTCCTCCATTATCTAAGGTCCCTCTTGTATCCCGATCACTCCCTAGCTTCCACAGATGAGAGAAAACATATGGCCCTTCACTTCCTGTGACTTCACATCATATTCTCCAGGTCCATCCATTTTCCTGCAAATGAAATAATTTTATTCTTCTTTATTGCTGAGTAGGATTCCATTGTGTGTACATCCCACAATCCTGGCAGATTTAAAGATCTCTCTTTACCACCTGCAGGAAAGTCTCCATCATTTGGGATGCTCCGGGCCCTCAGGTTTCCAGTGAATTAGTGTCATTCCCGTGATGATGACAGTGATCAACATCATTTATAACTCAATGGAGCCCTCTTCCGTTCCGGGCACGAGGCCGCTTGCAGACACGATTCAACCCCTTGACAGATACCTCTCGGGTGCCTACTATATACCTGGCAGTATTTGGTAGTGAGATAGCAATAGACAAAACAAGTCCCCATTTCTTGCAATTTACCCTCTAGTTGAGAGACAGACAACAGAAGGATGAGCAAGATATGTATAATGTATACTCAGGCAGGGGTTAGGACTAGGAAGGAAAAGGAAACGGGGGTGGGTGGGGGACAGGGCAAATTGAAGTTGAGGTCTCACTGGAGGTGAGGTGTTTCCAGCATGCAATGAGACAGAGCAGGTGCAAAGGCCCTGAGGTGGGAAAATGCTTGGCCAATTTAAGGAACATTAAGTGAATGAGGTCACAGTGTGTGGGGTGCAGTAGCAAACTCCATTTACTGATGAAGGAGCAGAGTTTAAATAGCTGGGATCCATGATCCAGAGAGAGAGTAAGGGCCAGGGTTCCACACTGGAAAAATGAAAGAAAGAGTGATGGTTTAGAGGTGGCAGCAGAAGAAAGATGGTGAGATAAACAATAGATAGAGATCAAGAGACAGAGAGAGGGGGAGACAGGGAAAGGGCCCAAGAGAGGAAGAGGAGGTGGAGAGGATGAAGGGGTGCAGAGACTGGAAAATGCGGGTGGACAATCCCCTGCTGGGAGCTCACAGGGGACAGAAATCTCATTCTTGGCTGGTGACACTGGGGCCAGCTGACTGGAGTGGGAATGTGGTTCCGGTATTCCACATTCTGAGTCTCTTAGAGAACGGTGCTCTTTCCTGAGATGCTGCAGAAATGCTGGTGGTCTCAAGGACAGAGAAGGGAAACAGCATGGTCTGGGGCCTGGCTCTTGCTGCCTCCCATGCTTTTAAATTTGCATATCTGAAGCTGGGCATGATGGCGCAAAGCCTGTAATCCCAGTACTTGGGAGGCTGAGATAGGCAGGTTGCAGGTTTGAGACCATCCTTAGCAATTTAGCGAGGCCCTCTGCAACTTAATGAGACCCTGTTTCAAAATAAAAAAAAAAAAAATAGAGTTGAGAGTGTAGCCCAGAGGTGGAATGCCCCTGGGTTCAATCCCAAGCACTGCTAAATAAATAAATAGTAAACAGATGGCTGTCTTCTCCCTGTGTCTCCCCGTGGTCTTCCCTCTGTGTGTATCTGCGTCCTAATCTCTTTCAAGGACACCATCAGATTGGATGAGGTCCCAGCACAATGACCTCATTTCACCTGAATTGTCTCCTTCAAGGCCCTGTCCTCCAATACAGTCACATTCGGAGGCACTGGACGTTAGGGCTTCAGCATATGGATTCTGCGGGGGACACCATTCGGCCCCCAAACAGTGGAGTCTCATAGTGGCGAATAAACACGAAGGTCGCAGAGAAAGGAGAGCTCACTGGGATTGGAGCAACCTAGGCGGACGCCATGGGGTGAAAGGGAATTGGGGGCCTCGGGTGGGTGGCATTTCACCAGGAGGACTAGAGAGAAGACACCCTCTCTAGAAGAGCCACCCTGCTGTAGCACTTGTCAACTTCAGAGATGTGGAATTTAAAAAAATTTTTTTTGGTGGTATTGGGGATTGAACCCAGAGCCCTGCACATGCTAGGGAAGCATTCTGCCACTGAACTACATCCCCAGCCCGAGATGTGGGATTTTAAGTGGCGCCTCATGGGAATTTCTGGTTACTTCTTTCATACCCCCTGGGGTGTGAACTAAGCTGTGATTTTGAAGATAAATCATGGTCCCCAAACAGGACTTTCTAACAAGAGAAGGCCACTGCCACTGGTACTGTGAACCTTAGTCCCCAGTCCTGCCATCCTCTGTCTCTAGCTGCGAGTCTGTGTTGGGAGATGTGTAGAGGAGAGGCCTCCCCTGGTCGAATGTCCTGCTCCTGGGCCACAGAGATCCCAAAGACATTGAGGGATCATCCTTAACGGGCCTTCTCCTGTCGCCTCTGTCCTGGCAGATGGCTGCCCTGTCTCTGAGTCCCCATGTGGACTTTCCTCTGTGTGGATATCCCTGGCATCTTTTGCGTATCCAAATCTCCTTTTCTCAAAAGGACACCAGTTGGATCAGATTAGGAACCTCCCTCTGGGATTCCTTTTAGCCTAACTATCTCCAAATACAATCCCATTCTGAGGTCCTGGGGGTTAGAGTTGCAACATAAGAATTTTCTTTTTGTGTATATGTAGTACTGGAGATTGAACCCAGGGTCATTCTTACCTCTGAGCTACACCCCCAGCCCTATTTTATTTTATTTTGGAACAGGGTCTCACTAAATTGTGGAGGGTCTCACTAAGTTGCTGAGGCTGGCCACGAATCTGTGATCCTCCTGTCTCAGCCTCCCAAGTACTGGGATTATAGACATGCCCAGCCACGCCCATCAGACTCAACATATGAATTTTGAGGAGACAAAAATCCAGGCTGAAAACAAATAAATGGTGAATGAATGAGTGAATGTACAGTTCAAAGGCAGGGCTCGAGTTTGGAGGGGTCTGGGCATCTCTCTTGTAAACAGGAGGCCTGAGATGATTCTCCACGGGAGCCTCCTTGCTGGGCTGGGGCTCTTTCCTGCCGCCTCCTTCTGTCGGACCTGACATCCCGGCTGGGAACATTGGAAACAACAGCAGATGCTGTCAGTGGGACGGCCGCTTCTCTGCGTGCTCTCGGCGGTACCTGCCAACGCCGATGACATGTGAGCCCCGGCGGTGACACTGATCCCTCTTCCATGGAGATGGGGACAGGAGCAGGGGACCGTGCTGATGTCTTCCCTTTCACTGGAAATGACAGGGCTGCGGCATTCCATGCAAGCCTAATTTTAGTTTAATCTTTAACAGCCAGGGAAGAAAAAGCAGAATTCTGTAAGAAGCTTATCTGGGGAGGTACAGAGTCATTAAGGAGTCGATGTGAGCAATTATTTATTTTCTTTCCTATTCTCTCTCTTTTTTTTGGGGGGGGGAATGACAGGTGATCTTTACTGGCTTTCTTTTAAAAACTTATTTATTTATTTGTAATTTTTTTTTTTTACTGGTGCATTGTAAGGTACATGATAGTGAGACTTATAGTGATACTTTCATATATGCACATAACATTATCTGGTCTGTTTCCTTCCCTGTACCTCCTCTTCCCTTCCCTCCTCCTTCCTGTGAGCAATAGAGAGATTCACAGGGACACGTTGTCTATTCCCTTTCTTCAAAACAATATAGGAAAGGGTCTCTTTTGCTCCATGAAAATGATGTTTCCACTAAAATTAAGAAGTTGAAGGAGGAAGCTGACCTCCAGATGCTGGAGTACCTCATGGACAGAGTGTTTCCCTTCTGCAGTTTCCTTGGAAGAATCTTTTTTTTTGCATAAAAGTCTCTTCTCAGCATGCTATATTTGTTTTTATTTGGCAGATTTAAGGAAGCTGTACGCTCCTGTCAGGGTGAGGGAGGTAACATGGACCTTTTGAGTTTTTTTGGTACTGGGATTGAACCCAGGGGCATTCTACCTCCAAGCTACACCTTTAGCCCTTTTTATTTTGAAATAGGATCTTGTTAAGTTGCTGAGGGCCTTGCTAAGTTGCTGCAGCTGGCCTCAAACCTTGGATCTGATCCTCCTGTCTCAAGCTGCGCTCCTCCTGTCTCAGGCTCCCAAGTACTGGGATTATAGGCATGCACCACTGAGCCTGGCCCCTTTGTCCTTCTGTGATTCTCTTGCACCAGCTAGACGTGGGTCCTGCACCAGCTGTCAGAGAGGCTCTGAACACTGTTCCTAAACTGAGTCACAGCCTCAGGCCGTCCACACCTGGGCCCCTCTCAGGGACTGAGCAGGGGGAACATGGTTTTCACATTTGGATGGGAGAAACTGTCTAGCATGAGAATCAAAGACAGCAAGAATCACTTCACCAAGCAGAAGCAGCAATTCACGTGACTAAGGCTTTCTGCAAAATCTGATCTCTTAGGTAATAGTTGAAAAAAGTTCCAGTTTCTGTGTCCTGCAGAACATCAGCGAGGTCCCACTTTATTTTTTATTTTTTTGTGGTACTGAGGATTGAACGCAGGGGCATTCTACCTCTGAGCTACATTCCCCAGTCCTATTTTTTATTCTTTGAAACAGGGTCTCACTAAGTTGCAGAGGGCCTCACTAAGTAGCTGAGGCTGGCTGCGAACCTGTGATCCTCCTGTCTCAGCCTCCCAAGTTTTTACAAATGTGCACCACCACGCCCGGCTTGAGGCCATGCTTTATAACTCTCAGCCACACACTTGGAATCTTTCCCACCCATGTCTATTGTCCATTGTCCACAGTTGATTCATGTTCAGAGACCCGCCAAACCCTTCCCCTCTCTCCTCCTCAGTTCTTGTCTTAGCTGTTGGGGCTGCTATAAACCAGGTAAACTCCGTAAACCACGTAGCTGGTAAGCAACAGAAATTAATTTCCCACAGTTCTGGAGCCTGGGAAGGCCACGGTCAGGGCACCAGAAGATTCTGTGTCTGGCGCGGGCCGGTTCCTGGTTCACAGAGGGCACCTTCTCCCTGTGTCCTCCCACAGTGGGAAGGGCAGTGTTGTTCCCTGGGGTCCCATTCATGACAGCTCTGTCCTTACAACCTAATGACCCCCCCCCCCAAATGCCCCACCTTCTCACATTAGGTTTAGGTTTCGACTTACAAATCTCGGGGGACACCAACATCGTGACCACAGCAGTCCTGGCGTTTGCAACCCAACTCCAGCCTCTCTTCCTTCTCACAGTTGACGTTGATGGGGTTAACTTCTTCCTCTATGGCCCCATCCCCAACCTCTTGGATCTCATCTGTACCCTAAAACCAGTGACCAAGAGAGTTTCTCTTTAAGCAGGATAAGTAAGAGGCAGCAAGATGGGGGAGATGGAAGAAATCTCACCTGCTAATAAATCTTGCTCCTGTCTCATTGTACTTTGGGACAAAACACGATGAGAGTTTTTTGTGGTACTGGGAATTGAACCCAGGGGCATTCTACCTCTGAGTTACATCCTATTTTTTATTCTTTATTTTGAAACAGGGTCTCACTAAGTTGCGGAGGAGGGCTTCATTAAGTAGCTGAGGCTGGCCTTGAACCCAGAGCCTCCTGTCTCAGCCTCCCAAGTACTGGGATTACAAGTGTGCACCACCACACCCAGCTTAATTCTGATTTTCGATTGGACTCAGAAGTAGAATCTCTCTGGGAGGACGGCCTGTGTCTCTTGGCAGCCCTGTTCCTGGTGTTTCTTTGGCTTCCTTCATTCTCTTGGCTGAAAGTTTTGTGTATTCTGCAGCCTCTTCTTTATTTTTCTCAGTACGTTTGTTGTTTCCTCAGGGCAATACCCTGGCATTTGTGATGCAGGACACGTGGAGTAACGACGCTGAGTCTTGGGTGCTTTGGTTCTGGGTTTCTTACCCTCCTTGTTTAAGGGCTTTCCAACAACATATTGGCAGACATCATCCTCTTTGGAGAAATCGAAAAGTTTGCGTATTCTACTAGCTCTTTTGGGCTCAGACGATGAGGCAGAGTGATATCTGCCAGTCCAGGAATATCCTTTTCTCCTTTTTTTTTCCCCCAATAATCAAAGCTTAGCATCCACAATGCAACCCCAACAGATTTGTGCTTTCTCTCTCCAGTTCTCCTTGGTCTATACTTGGTCTATGCTGAGTAAGGAATACCCCTTACTCAGTAGTAGGCAAATAGGGCCATGGTCAAGACACCCTGCTTCATGGGGAAACCTTGTTTGTCATTCCCACCACTGATTCGGACCACATAACCCTTCCATTCTTCACCCAGAGCACCAGCGGCAACTTCTGTGGCCATACACTTCTCGTAAAAAGTTCCTAGTTTGCCTTCCTCGTCCACTTCAATGAGTTTCTGGCAGCCAGTGCCGGGGAAGGAGATACTCAGCTTCATATTCGTGCAGCTGTATCGCCTACACCGCACCATGAAAAAGAATGACGAGGGCCTTAAAAGAAGTCCAAACGCCATGCTTTGGGGGTCTGGGGCGCGCCAGTTCCGCAGAGCTGAGCCAGGGGCGCTCCCTCACCGCTAATGCATCTGGCCGGTGCTGAGCGCAGAGACCCACAGCCGCGCACGCTGCGCCGGGGTCAGCTTCCAGATGCTCCGTCAGATGCCTTTGATCCGTGAACAAATCTGTTACAAGCCAGTTAAACCCCTAGCGATTGTTGGGTGATTTAGTGCCCAGGAAGCTGTGAAGCTAATGGAGAAATGGAGGGGTGCAGAGGGCTTCTTCCTGCCCCTGGGCCGAGGGGACCTCGGGGTATGCCGGGTTAATCAGGGCTCACTGGCTGCCAAGGGCCGGATGGGATGGGGAGAGCTTATTAAATACTCCTCATTTTGGTTTCCTGGCTGCAATGCCGGCCTGTGGCTCTGGAGCAGGAGCTGGGCCACGCTGGCAGCTGGCAGTGTCTTGCTTGATTATCAGGCAAGGCTCTGGATGGAGGAGGGCAAACCCACCCCCCTAACAGTCGCACACAAGCACAGACACACGTGGGTGAAGACATTTGTTTATTAATTATTTTTAATTTTTATTTTATTTTATTGTTTTACAGGGCACCTATTCTGTAAAAGTGCTGGGGTACATGGATGAATAATACCCGGTCCCTGGACTTGAAACCTTCACCTCTTGAGGGAGCTCAACTTCCACGCAGTGAGCTGTTCTGTGATGCTCATCCACGTTGAGCTGTGGGACCGGCGTCCGTGTGCGTAGCAGGGTTGTTGTGTGAGTGCACCACAGTCTATGTCTTCATTCTCCTGTCGATGGACTTTGAGCATTTTCCATTTTCGCAGATGGTGCATAGAGCTGGTACTTTTATCTTATGCACACATGTAGTCATTTTGATTGGGCTATATCTAGGAATGGCATTGCCGGCTTCTGGGAAAGGAGTGTTTTTTGTTTGTTTGTTTGTTTGTTTTTGTGGTACTGGGGATTGAACCCAGGGGCATTCTACCTCCAAGTTACAACCCCAGCCCTATTTTTTATTCTTTACTTTGAAACAGGGTCTCACTAAGTTGCGGAGTGCCTCACTAAGTAGCTGAGGCTGGCTATGAACTTGTGATCCTTCTGTCTTAGCCTCCCAAGTACTGGGATTACAAGTGTGCTCCATCATACCTGGCTAAAGGAGAGTTTTTTAACTGTAGTGTATACTGCCCTACCCTTTGTGAAATTGAACCAAATTTTATTCCTACCAATAATGTAGGAGGTAGAGCTGAGTGCGCCATGAACTGGGCTCTGGGATCACTGTGGTTTCATTCCTTTCAATTTACACATCAAGGGACAGAAGAGACCTACATTATGTCCCACAGAATGCAAATTGAAAAGAGGAGATCAGAGACAGTGTTACCTTAGTGCTAAGACCTGTGCTTTATGGACCCCTCCAGTTCCATTGACTGACATCAATCATAAAAGAAACTATCCAGTCTGCAGGGAAGACAAGTCTGCAGAGGAGTGACAGGAGGCTGGGGTCCACCACTTCCAATCTTGGAAGCCAAGGAGTCAGATAGATGCTTATCACCTCAATGGCACACAGGTGGCAGCCCACGAAACACTGTCTGATACGACGGCATCCTTCACAGCTCTGGTTCCCACCTGACATGAGTCCCAACCTGTCTTCAATCCTCCTGGGTTGTGACTCGTAGCACGTTTGCTGTTATGGCCTCAAATTGGTTTCCTTCCTTCCTTCCTTCCTTCCTTCCTTCCTTCCTTCCTTCCTTCCTTCCTTCCCTCCCTCCCTCCCTCCCTCCCTCCCTTCTTTTCTTTCTTTCTTTCTTTCTTTCTTTCTTTCTTTCTTTCTTTCTTTCTTTCTTTCTTTCTTTCTTTCTTTCTTTCTTTCTTTCTTTCTTTCTTTCTTTCTTTCTGGTACAGGGGATTGAACCCAAGGACATTCTACCTCTGAGCTATACTCTAGTCCTTTTTATTTTTAAAATTTATTTATTTAAAAAAATTTTTTTTGAGGTACTGAGGATTGAACTCATGGGGATTCTACCTCCGAGCTACACCCCTGGTCCTATTTTTTTTTTATTCTTTATTTTGAACAGGGTCTCACTAAATTGCGGAGGGCCTCACTAGGTAGCTGAGACTGGCTGCAAACCCGGATCCTCTGGTCTAAGTCTCCCAAGTACTGGGATTACAAGCATGTGCCACCACACCCAGCTCAGTCCTTTTTATTTTGAAACAGGATCATTCTGGGTTGCTGAGGGTATTGCTTAGTTGCCAAGGCTAGTCTCAAACCTGCATGTTCCTGTCTCAGCCTCCCAAGTATTGGGATTACAGGCATGAGCCACCATGCCTGACTTCAACTTGATTTTCTAAATAACAACCACTGCGCCTCTTGTTGAGCATTTAGCAGAAGCTCACAGTAACTGTTATGAATTGAGTTGGGTTCCCAATCCCCAATTTATATGTTGAAGTCCTAACCTCCAGCACAGAACATGACTGTACTTGGAGATATGGCTTTTAAAAAGGTGATTAGGAAGCCGGGCGTGGTGGCGCACGCTTGTAATCCCAGCATTCGGGAGGCTGAGACCGGAGGATCCGGGTTCGCGGCCAGCCTCAGCTACCTAGTGAGGCACTCCGCAACTTAGTGAGACCCGGTTTCAAAATAAAGAATAAAAAATAGGGCTGGAGGTGTAGCTCGGAGGTAGAATGCCCCTGAGTTCAATCCCCAGTAC
>PVLC010001877.1:60282-108426 GCA_004027655.1 Graphiurus murinus | reverse complement strand
GATGATTAGGAGACAGGCATGGTGGCGCACACTTGTAATTCTAGTACTTGGGAGGCCGGGACAGGAGGATCGCACTGTGTTAGTCAGCGTTTCATTGCTGTGATCCACTCACTTGACAAGAACAACTTAGCAGAGGAAAGATTCATTTTGGCTCATGGTTTCAAGGTTCAGTGAATGGTTAGCTGGGTCCAAGGCAGAAACATCATGGTGGAAGAGCATGTTGGAGGAAAGATTCTCAGCTCATGGCCACCAGGAAGGCGGGGGGGGGGGGGGAGAGGTGCCAAGGACAAATGTAGTCTTCAAGGAGGCCACACCCCAGTGATCCACCTCCTCTGGTCACACCCCACCTCTGAACCTTGTTGCATTGGGGACCATGCTTTCAATCCATGAGCTTTTGGGGGTGGTATATTTTCATATCCAAGCTATAACTGACACCAATATTCAGACCATAGCAGATCAGACCATAGCAGATCACCTCCTGAGTAAGCCACTCGCATCCTAGTCCTTGTCTTAGACTCAGTTTCTGAATGACCAATTTAACATGGATCTTTCCCTGAAATGCCTTTCCTTTCCTCTCTGCCTTTTATTTATCTTCTTCTGGTTATCTGTCTAGGCTTCACATGTAGTCTGTCTAGCTTTTCTCCTGCTGAACAAGGGGCCTTCGCTGGTGGATGGAGACATTTCTCTCCCAATCACAGTTGCAGCTGGGAGGCCAGCGGTGACCTTCTTTCAAGGAGTTTCATTCTCTGTACCAGAAGTTTCTTTATCGTGGGGAAGGGGAGGCTGCCAAAGTCTTTATCTGCAGAGGCCAAAGTCTATGAGCTACCTTTATTAATAAGATCCTAAGAATGCCCACGATAGTGCACAAGAGATAAAATCACAGCAACCTTGCTATGACATGAATGTCAAGAATTTGTGTCTTATGGGTTGGCCCGAGGCCAGCAGATAGCGAGGCAGACTGGGTTCAAAGGCTAGCTGTGCCACTCACAGCTTGTGTGATCTGGAGTAAGTGGCCTTTCTGAACTCAGTTTCTTCATCTCTGAAAGGAGGACAATATCCCTGTCAAAGACTACTGCGAGGGCTATAGGTGATGAAGTGTTTGGGGCACACAGCTCAGCGCTCAGGAGACGGGAAGAGTTGCCTCTGATTCTCTGTGTGACCTGATTTAGGGATCCCGGAGTTCTTCCTTCCTTCCTTCCTCTTTCCTTCCTTCCTTCCTTCCTTCCTTCCTTCCTTCCTTCCTTCCTTCCTTCCTCTTTCCTTCCTTCCCTCCCTCCCTCCTTCCTTCTTTCTTTTTTTTGCGGTGCTGGGAATTGAACTCAGGGGCATTCTACCTCCAAGCTATACCCCCAGCCCTATTTTTTATTCTTTATTTTGAAACAGGGTCTCACTAAGTTGCAGAGTGCCTCACTAGGTAACTGAGACTGGCTGCGAACCCAGATCCTCCGGTCTCAGCCTCCCAAATGCTGGGATTACAAGTGTGCACCACCACGCCTGGCTCCCTGGAGTTCTTTATTAAAAATGCTGATAATCAGTTTTATTGAGGTACAATGAATATATCAAAATGCCCCTATTCTAAGCATACGATTTGATGAGATGTGACAAATACCCATGTAATTATCCCCCTAATAAAATACAGTACATTTTTATCATTCCCAAAATTTCCCTCATGCCTCTTTGCAGTTTGTATTAGTTTACTAGAGGTGCTATAACAAACAACCACAAGTTGAGTGGCTAAAGCAATGGAAAGTTATAATCTCATGGTTCTGGAGGGCACAACTCTGAGATCAAGGTTCCTCCCGAAGACCATGAGGGAGGAATCTGCTCCAAGTGTCTTGCGTTAACTTGTAGATGGCCATCTTCTCCCTGTATCTCTCCTTATCACCTTCCCTCTGTGTCTCTGTGTCCAGGTTTCCCATTTTTAAAAATAAAATGCCAGCTTTATTGGATTAGGGTTCAACCTAATAACTCAGTTCATTCTCTAAGTACTCTGTCTCAGAATAAGGTCACATTCTGAAGTATTGGGGGATGTTATGATCAGACAGAGGATGTCCCCTCATGAGCTCATGTGTTAATACTCAGTTAATATTATCAAGTCATGAGGGTTGCAATCTCATCAGTAGGTAAGTGGATTTCCCACGGTCTTGGTGGTAACATAGGCTGTGGGGTGTGGCTGTAGAAGGCAGGTTAGGGAGTGTGCTTGTGTCTTTGAATCCCCTCGTTTGTTTGCCCTCTTGTGTCCAGCCTCCATGCTGTGAGAGCAGCCTTCCTCTCTCTCGTCTCTCTGCTTCCCACTTCCAGACCCTGAGCTTCACGGATGTAACCTGGTCTCTATGGATGGAAACTCTCAGATCTCCAAAAATTCTGAGCAAATAAATCTTCCTTCCTCTAAGTTGTGTGGTCAGTTTTCTTGGATGATAGCAGTGAGAATGTTGACTGAGACAGGGGGTTAGGATTTCAGCACATGAATTTTTGGAGGATGGGTGAATTTATAACGAGTCAGCACCCCACCCCCACTTCAGGCAATGGCTCTCTGTTATCTTAGACCTGCTTTCCTGTTCTGGTGTCTCATATGAATGGGATGACACAGGAGTTGCTTTTTCCAGTCTGGTACATTTTGTTCAGTATGCTGTTTTTGAGACTCATTCATAATTGTTAAATGTGTCAGTAGCGTCTGCGTTCTCTTGCTGGGCATCACTCCACGGACTGAATATACCATATTTTGCTGGAAGACTCACCTGTCAATGGAGGTGTGGATTGTTTACAGGAGCCATTTTGACAATGCTCCAAAGTGTTAAGAAATACATTTTACATTTATATTTGTATGCTTACAAGAACATATACACATATGTTAACCTAAACAAAAGTCCTATAAATACTTTGTCTGGCTATATGTAAAGCACTCTGTTTGAGCCGTCCCATTCCATTCCAAAAAATGCTGGATATGACCACTAAGTTGATTTTCTTTTTAATGCACAAGGGGGCCAATGGCCTGAAATTTAAAACTTTTCTTGGGTGGAACTGGTGGAGAGATGCCCCTCAGCAGGAAAAGAGTGAAGCAAAGATGACTAGGCTCTACAGTTTTGGCCTGTCTCTACTTTGATCATTTTCTGAACAATGGAAATTGGATCTTGGGTACTGCAGTAGGTCTACCCAACACCCAGAAAGAATGTCAGTAAAGACACACTCTCAGATCTGCAGGAAATCATAGTCCCCCAACACCCCAACACCTGCTGGCAGATGTTCCTCCTCTGTCTGTGTGGTCTGGGTAGTCCAATTCTTGCTCCAGCAGAAGAGTTGTCTCTGGTGAAGTGCTCACTGGCACATGGTCTGCCTCTCAGAGATGGGAGAGGAGCAGGTGGAGAATGCATTTGACTGGATGCTCTGGTGTGGATGGGTTGAGTGTGTTCTCCAATGGTTGATCTCTAGTGTCTCTAGTGTCATGGTGTTGGGAGGTGGTAGAGCCTTTAAGAGGTGGAGCCTAGCAGGAAGTGGCCCTTTCGCACTTGCTCTGGCTTCCTGCTTTGCTCTCACAAGACCTCTTGTCATAGGGATGCCATCTGTGGTGATAAGTAGTCAAGGGAGATGTTTTGACTTTCAGCCTCCAAAACTGTTAGCTAGGGAAACCTCTCTGCTTTATAAGTTTCCTATCTCAAGTATTGCATTACAGTCACTAATAGAATGGACTAATACACTGGGTCAGTAGTTGAACCCTAGATGGCCCTGCTTATACACTATTTCTGCAGGGTCTGGCTTCGCCAGGAAAAACCTGTCTGAGAAGTCCCTGGAAACCATTAGCCATTGTACTCTCTGTCTGAAATTGGAGGGCCTCACTGCAGTCTTTTTTATTGTCAAACTTTTGTGCTAGCTTGAGACTTTCCCACAGGGAAAGGAGCTTTGGAGGCAAAGATGGACTTGTTTTTTGTCCACAGGAAGTCTTGTGCACAGTTATGAAAGCATTACCTATAGTGTGAGTGAGGAAATCTTACATGTAAGCCTTCTGCTCATCCCAGCAATAAAAAATTGGGGCCTTATTTATGGAGCTGCTTCCAGGATCTGACAGGAGGCTTTGAGCATGCTGCCAGGGTGCGGCATGAGATTTCCCAGAAAGATGCTCAGTGAACTAAAGGGGCCTCTGGGGACAGAGAGAGGAGACAGACAAGGTGAATCACACAGAATGATCTGGGCAGCAGCCTTGGTGGCCCGCGGAACCTCCTCCCAGCACAGCCTTCTTGGGGCCCTGGGACCTATCACCTTCTAACAGAACGAGGAGGCAGAACAATGGTAAAAATCCTTGTATTTCTCTCTAATCAAAGCCACCACACATCTCTTCAGTCATCTGGGAGTTTTCTTCAGGGGACATCTTAGCTCTGAGCAATGAGCATCCATCCTCTTTTCTCTTTCCTTCTCTGCTTCCCTCCCTCCACCCTGTGTTAGTCAGCTTTTTCTCATGGTGACCAAAATATCTGACAAGAACAAGTTAGAGGAGAGAAGATTTGTTTTGGCTCTGGTTTAGAGGTCCAGTCCATGGTTGGCTGTCTCCTTTGCTCTTGTCCTGAGGTGAGGCAGAGCATCGCTGTGGAGGAGTATGGTGGAGGGAAGACACTCAGCTCATGGTGACTTGGGGTGGGGGGGGGGAAGACAGAGAGAGAGACAGAGAGAGAGAGAGAGAGAGAGAGAGAGAGAGAGAGAGAGAGAGAGAGTATAAGGGACCAGGGATGAGATAAACCCTTCCAGGGTACACCTCCAGTGACCTACTTCCTCCAACTATGTCCTACCTCCCAGTAGTCCATTCAGCCACCACTGTATTAATCCATCAAGTGGATTAATCCACTGATGAGGTCAGAACCCTCACAATCCAGTCATTGCCTAAAAGTCCCACCTCTGAACCTTGCTCATTGGGGACCATGCTTTGCCTGCCTTCCTTCCTTCCTTCACTTTTTTTTCGTACTGGGGATTGCATCCAGGGGCATTCTACCTCTGAGCTACACTCCAGCTCTGTTTTATTTTATTATTTTTGAAACAGAGTCTCTCTACATTACTGAGGCTGGTCTTGAACTTGTGATCTTCCTGTCTCAGTTTCCCAAGTACTGGGATTACACCGTGCCTGGCTGGGGGACCATGTTTTCAACATGAGACTTTGGGGGACATTCCAGATTCAAAACACAACACCTCTCTCCTCTTCCTATCTCTCCTTCTCTCCCTTACATTTATTTCTCTGTTGCTTCTTCTCTCTTTTCCCCCTCTCATCTTCCCTTCTGTGGTAGGCATTAGGGCTGCTCATGAACATCTGGCTCTCTCTCCCTCTGGGAGCCAGTATTTCTGCTCCTTATGAAATGAGGTTTGGCCATGTGGTTTGTTTTGGCCAATGAAGTGTGAGGGAAAGTTCTGAGTATTGTTTGGGGGTGGTAACTTTAAGAACTGGTGTCTGTATTACATGACTCTCTTTCACTACCAGTGACTAGCAATCCTTAAAATGGTGTCTGCCCCACTAGCCTGGGCTCTGGATAACTATGACACAGAGCAGGACCCCAGCAGAATCATGGTGGATATGCAGTAGGAAAGAGAGTAAGTGCTTGCTGTGTCTTTCTACTGCGGTTCTGAGGTTTTGTTATTGCAGCATAACCCATCCTTCCCTGACTGATACTCTCTCTATGCCAAAATGATTCATTCTTTTGCAGAAAAGATTTAAGTGTGCAGACATCTGTTTCAACATGGAGCCAACCCAGTAAGCACAGAGTGTGGTCTGGTGGAGAGGGAAAAGAAGGAGAGTTCTTTGAGCTGCCAAAGTCAGTGGAAATGCTGTGGGGTATGCTTATGCTAGGACCTACCTGGCTGGTGGGGTTGTCATAGAGACATTCCAGCGAGACACTGATTGCCCAGAGCAGAAGAGCTTTTCTCATTCTATTGACAGCAAATGGTTCTCAACCTTGACTCTGGCCAATTCTTCTCTGGGAATTGATGGTGCGCTCACTGGCTCTCCTTGGCACCGTTTCCTGGCCTCTTGGGGCTTGGAAGAAGCAATTCTTTTTCTGGTGCTGAAGAATTTGCTTCTAGACCAAAGTTTAATTATTTTCTCTTTCCTTTTTGCTGCCTTGATTTTCTAGTGCTTCAAGATTTTTGACTTGATGAAGCTCCTTCCCTTACCTTTTTTTTTCCTCCTGGAGATGGTGTTTTGGGGTCTCTGACTAGAACTTCTGAAGGTTGAGGGCATGGAGAAAGGGTCTGATAAGGCCCCTTTGACAGCAGACACCTCCACCCTCCCTCTTTCCCTGGTGCAGGTGTCCAGCCAAGGGTGAGGGCGTGGGATCGGCAGCACTGTGTGCCCTCAGGGGGCCACGACTTCCCCCGGATGCTTACATATGTCAAGGCACCCTATGGGCCAGCTGGGGTCCTGCCCTTATCTCAGTCTTGTAGGTTGCAATCTGTGGAGTCACACCTGGAGTTGTCTGCTCACACCCGGGGGTCCTGATGGGCCATCATGGGGTTGCAGGATCACAGAGCAGCCAGGAGAACAACATGAACCCAGGCAGGCCCCTTCTGCCACCATGGGAGGGCACAGTGGAGACAGCCATGTGTGAACCAGGAAGCTGACCCTCACTGATGCCCGACCTGGGACTCCCCAGACTTTGAGATGGTGAGGAGTAGGTTTCTCTTGTTTATAAACCACCAAGTCTATGGTAATTTTGTTATCGAGTCCTGGATGGACTAAGATAGAAGGGATATGATGAAGAAGTATTTCTGGGAAGGAAGGGGAGGGGACACAGAGCAGGTGAGGTCACTGTGACACAAGAGGTGAGGAGGAGGATGGAGAACCTTGACTGTGAGTCATATGTCAGGGTTCACGCAGATGAGTTTAAATTCAGTCCCACTACTTATTGTGGGGTGATCTTGGACAGTTGCTTTTTTTTTTTTTTTTTTGGTACTGGGGATTGAACCCAGGGATGTTCTACCTCCGAGCTATATCTCCAACCTTATTTTATTTTTTATTTTGAAACAGGGTCTTGCTAGGCTAATGAAAGTCTCACTACTTGCTGAGGCTGTCCTTGAACCTGGGATCCTCTGGTCTCACCCTCCAAGTACTGGGATTCCAAGCATGTGCCACCATGCCCAGCTTATTGTTTTATTTTTAAGTAGGGTCTTACTAGGTTGCTAAGAGTCTCACTAAGTTGCTGAGGCTGACTTTGAACCTGCAATCCTTCTGTTTCTGCTCCCAAGTACTGGGATTATAGGTGTGCACCATTGTGCCCAGCTTTAGATGTAGTTCTTATTGTGTGTGCTGGAGATTGATCCCAGGGGCATTCTACCTCTAAGCTACACCCTCAACCCTTTTTTATTTTGAAACAGGGTTTTTCTAGGTTGCTGAGGATCTGGATGTGGTTCTTAATGTATCTGAGCTGCAGTTTCCTCACCTGCAAAAATGAGGGTGACATCCATCACTTGGAAAGGACATCTTGTGGTTAAAAAAATACAAAACGAGGCATCTGACACTTCATACCCTCTGCACTCGGGATTAGCCTTGGTCCTGCCTTCTGAGATGTGGGGCTTCTCTGTGGCTGCAGATGGTGACTGGTGTTTGTGAGACAGTCCTGCTGGAGCCATCCCTTTATGCTGCTGTTGCTTATTTTGTCTGTCTGCACTGTCTGCCTATCTCCCTGATCCAGTCCCAGTCCCTCAGACATCCAAGGTGCATTTGATGGGTGGCCAGCCTGAAAGGTTTAAACTGAGATTGTGAGTCTTGGTTTTGTTCCTGGAGAATGCTTTTAGAAGAAAGACACTGTATCTGCTTTTGCATTTACTTGTATTTATTTCTTTGGTGCTGGTGATAGAACTCCAGGGCCTCATGTATGCTAAGCACCTATCCTACCACTGAGCTATAACCTCAGCCTGCCCTCTGTTGCATTTAAAAATGTAGATTTCAACATTAGCATGCAAAAAGGCAGATTTTACATTCATAAAAATAGTCACAACTTGTTTAGAACCTACTGGTTACAGGCACTGCATGAACCTGAACCGCTTCCCTCAGTTCTAACAACTGCAAGGGCAAGGAAGTCCTCCGTGGTATTCTTTTATAGAAGAGTGACACTTGGTGATGCAACATCCAGGGACACGGAGCCCTGAGTGGCCACCACACTGCACATCCTGTTCTTTCCTGTATCTCCCATCCTTACTTCTGGGCTACCCCTTCATCATTATAATTTTTTTTTTTTTTTGGCACTCTAGGTTGAACCCAGAGGCATTCTACCCCTGGGCTATATCCTCAGCCATATTTTATTTTTTTATTTTGAAACAGGATCTCTCTAGGTTGCTGATGGTCTTACTAAGTTATAGCACACTGGCCTTGAACCTTATGACCCTCCTGTCTTAGCCTCCCAAGGACTGGGATTACAGGTGGGTACCACTGCACTGGCCATTATCATTTTTAAAGCATGGTTTCTTCTTGCCTGGTCCTCCAGGCTCAGCTCAGGATCCTTCTCTTTGGGGAAGTCTTGGATGACAGCCCGGACCTCCAGGGATTTCTTTCTGGGTTTCCAAAGCCACACGGCTGAAACCAATTCATCCTGATTCTTGATGCCCTGATTCTGAGCTTCCCCTTCTCTCCTGCTGCAGGCTCCTGGGTCATCCCTTAACTGCATTGTCAAGGAGCTAAAGCTGCCAGGTCTGTGTCTCTGGGACAAATCGTTGCTCAGAACCCAGGGCCCCTTTCTCCTCCATCTACTAGCCCTTTGCTCCTGTCCTTCTCCACATCAGAGCTCACAGGATTCAACAGAGTCAGTAGTGAGGTAACCCCTCTCCCTCCCACCCAGCACATCTGGCAATTCTAACTTGTCCTTTCTCCTCTCACTCCCTACATTTAACACGGAGAGTCAATAATAGCAGCGGTGGCCCAGACCCTCTTCCTCTCCTCTCCTCTCCTCTCCTCTCTTCTCTTCTCCCCTCCGCTTCCCTTTCCTTTTCTGGTGCTGGCGATTGAACCTAGGGGTGTTGTACCTCTGAGCTGTCTGATTTTTTTTTTAAATTTAAACAGGGTCTTGCTAAGCTGCTGAGGCTGGCCTTGAACCTGTGATCCTCCTGTGTTAGCCTCCCAAGTACTGGATCTCAGGTGTGTGCCACCATGCCTGGTCTAGACCCTTCTCTTGAACCTCCTGGCACAAGTTATAT
Organism: Graphiurus murinus; assembly: GCA_004027655.1. NCBI lineage: Eukaryota > Metazoa > Chordata > Mammalia > Rodentia > Gliridae > Graphiurus > Graphiurus murinus. The sequence goes on along the minus strand of PVLC010001877.1, from coordinate 99,264 downwards.
GATTTGTACATCTCTTGGTGGCATGCAAGGGTGGGCAACCTGGTGGTCTCTTCCAGGGTTGGTCACACTCACTATTCTGAACATTCTTCTGGACCCATGTGTGCCAGTCAGGGCCAGCCGTGGCTCCCAGCTCCTCCGTGGCTTCCTCAACCCGTCTCATGTGGCAGGAGCAGATGCTGAGATGAAATCTGGCTTACAAGATATTTACAGGTTCAGTGGTGCACACCTATAATCCTAGTAGTTGGGAAGCTGAGACAAGAGGATCACAGGTTTGAGGCCAGCCTCAGCAACTTAGCAAGGCCCTGTTTCAAAATAAAAAAATAAAAATAGGGCTGGGAGTGTAGCTTAGAGGTAGAATGTGCCTGGCTTCAATCCTCAGTACCAAAAACGAGGGACCCCTCCTGTGAAAGTAAGAGGACAGAGGAAGAAGTAGAAGGTCAATGCACACCTTACATAGCCCACAGCTGGGCTCCTGGGGCTCCTGGGACACATCTGGCCTGTGCTCCCTCATCCCAGATTCCCATTCTGTCACCTGCCAAAGCCACCACCCTCTCTAGCCACCTCTGGCAACGGAAGGCGAGTTTGTTTAAACACAGGCATGCTAATAGCTGTGAAGTGGTTTGCTCCATAGGATGTGAAAGAACCTCGCTCAATTTGTATTAATGCTCTTAACCTCTGCTGAAGATTCCCTCTTGGGCTGCAGATCATGAGAATGGAGTTTCATTGCCCCAGCACAGGGGAAACGATTCCTCTCCATTTAAAGGCTGCGATAATGCTTTACGACGGTGCCCTTCACTTGCTCAGATATTAAAATGATGATAAATCAAAGTTCGGCACTGCGGCTGAGCCGCGGCTTCATCAACATTTAGAGAATCCCTGGTAGGCTTCCTGGTGAATTGCCCTTGATCCTTCCTGCTCGTTTGTACTTAGGAGCCTGGGGAGAATTCAGAATGTGACAGGAGATAGGGGATGCAGGGGGAGAAGGAGGGCTTGTCATGTCAACTTCCCTGGTCTTGCGGCAGGTGGAGCAGGCAGGAGGGGGCTGCTGGGGCATGATCCAAGGGGGCAGGAGGAACAGGGGTAAGGAGCCCTTAGGGGGACCTGCCCGTTCACACCCCCCCACCAGCACATATTTGCTTGTATCATGTTTTCAAAGAGTCTGAGAATGATGTGTGCCTTCAGGAATAAAAACACTAACAGGGAGTTGGGTGTGGTGGCACACGCTTATAATCTCACCACTTGGGAGGCTGAGATGGAAGGGTCACAGGTTGGAGGCCAGCATCAGTAATTTAGTGAGACTCTTAGCAACCTAGAGAGAACCAGTTTCAAATTGAAAAATTAAAAAAAGGCCTGGGGGAGGGATATCTTGGAGGTAGAATGCCCCTGAGGTTCAATCCCCAGTGCCAAAAACACAAAGAAAACAGAACAAAAACTAGCAGGGAAACCAGTGCTCCTATTTTGGGCCCTAGAGCAAGAGAAAAAATGGAGGTTTTTTTTTTTTAATTCTCTAAACAGTTGTTTCATTTGTGACCTGTAATAGATGAACCACTTAAACTCAACATGGCCAATGCCGTTAGTTTAGTTTTCTGAGGATGCCATGGCAGTGGAGTCAGTTTAGGTTGCTGTAATAAAACGCTGTAGATGAGTTTTATGTTGTATGGCTTATAGAATGATGGAAATTCATTTCTTACTGTTCCAGAGGCCCAGAAGTCCAAGATCCAGGTGCCAGAAGATCTGGTGCCTGGTGAAGGCTGCTTCCTGGTTCAGAGATGAGGCCTTTTTACTTAAATGGTGGAAGGGACAGAGGTCTCCACGGAGCTCCTTTACAAAGGCACTAACCCCATTTGTGATGGCTTTACTCAATGTTCTAGTCACTTCCCAAAGGCCCTGCCTCCCAACACCATCACCTTGGGTACAAGGATGAGGATTTCAACCCTCATCCTTGCCCCCAAGTTAGAGTTTAGATGAGAGGTAAGCAGAGCATTTTGTGAAGACGCTGAGGGCCTAGGGGAATGAGCGTTCCTTGACACGAGGACCCCGGAGGCTGGGAGTATGGGTTGTTAGAAGAGGAGCGTGGGTGGGAGTGGGCAATGGGAGAGATTTGCATCTGAGTAAGTGGCTGAGGTTGACAAAGACATGAAGCATGGCGGGGAAGCCAGTCTGATATGGTTAGCTATAGAATGTCCCTGAAGAGCTCCTGTATTCATGTTCAGAGTTGATGTAATTAAATCCTGAGGGTTGTAATGGATTTACTAGGTGGTCACCTAGGCAGATGGAGTGTGGCTGAAGAAGGTGGGTCCCACCCAGGGGGTGTGACCTTAGGGACTGTGCTTTCGTCTTCGAATCCCCTTGCTTGCTTGCCCTCTCTGCTTCCAGCCTCTGTGACATGAGAGCAGAACCCTTGCTCTCTCCCTTTTTGTTTCCCACCACCATGCCCCGAGAGCTGCAGACCCTGGCCTCGCATGGACGGAACCTGAAATCTCCAAAACACTGTGAGCAAATAAATCTTCCTTCCTCTAAGTTGTGTGGATGGTTGTTTTGGATTATATCAGTGAGAATGCAGATGGAAACACAGTGAGACACTTCAGGATGGCAGCCAGCCTCAGCAACTTAGGGAGACCCTCAGCAACTTACATCCTGTTTCAAAAAAAAAGAAAAGAAAAGAAAAAAAAAAAAAAAGAAAAAGGACTGGGGAGGGGGGCACAGCTCAGAGGTAGAATGCTCCTGATTTAAGTCCTAGTACCAAAATTAAATAAATAAATAGAGTACAGAACCGGCAGTGGATAGATGGGGGTTGACCCTGGTCTCTCAGATTCCCTTTGCATTGCACGGTTTTCGGTTTTAGCTCACAGCTCCATCCCCACGCCTTTCCCCTATTGCCTGCCTGCCTGAAAGATGTTTGTCCTGTTCTGTCAAACTCAGGCCCTCTGCTCTCTTGAAACAGGCAATTGATGGGAAGTCAGCGCTCCTCGGAGGGTCGTAACTACACAGCAAGAAGCAGAGTGGCCCCTGAGGAATACCCTGTTCACAGGGAACTTTTTTCTTATGGATTCTGCTATTAACACTTAAAGGGAGTTTTTCTCTGGGGGGGGATTTGTCACGGAGCAGATCTTCCTGAGTGCCGCTGTGTTGCCGGGAGCGTGCCTGCCCCTCTTCGGGCATCTGTCTTCCCTGCCGCTCGGTGTCCTCATCCATCTGGGGCCCCACATCCTCTCGCTGGAGAGTTACTAGTCTGCAGACTGAACAGAAGACCGCTGAAAACAATGCAGAGAAATGAAGTGGGGGGTCAGGGGAACTTGTCCTCAATTTGAGGCGGACAAAAGGGGCCCTGGGGTTCCTTCTCCTTCTGCAATCAGCCCTAGTCAGGGCCACCTCTCTTTCTCTTTCAGGTACAGGGAATTGAACCCAGGGGTGTTCTGCCCCTGAGCTACACCCTTAGCCCTATTTTATTTTTTTTATTTGGAAAAAGGTTCTCACTAAGTTGCTGAGGGTCTTGCTAAGTTGATGAGGCTGGCCTCGAACCTTCGATCCTCCTATCTCAGCCTCCCAAGTACTGGGATTACAGGTCTGATGTCCACATCTCTTCACATCCCGTCTTTCTGTTTCCTGGGACCTAGTGGAGGTGGGGTGGGGGAGGCTGGAGAGCAGGCACAGGGGAAGGAGAGGGGAGGGAGCTCTGAACATCTTCAACGAGGGGCTTTCTTTTTCTCCCCTCCATCTGCTAAGCACTCCCTCTCCCACGCGCCTTATCTGCACCCGTTTATGTCTCTGTGCTTTGACACCCATTCTCCAGCACCAGTGGGGCGTCTAACAATTCGATTCGATTCTGGCACTGACTATCTGAACTTAGCACAGACCCCATGGGTAAAGGGCTCCCTAGGCTGCCCCATGTCAGCTGTCAGCTGAACTCTTGGGGTATCCTCAAGCTGCGCCTCCTTCTGGTTGGTCAGATACAAATCCAGGGGTTCCTATCCCTTCCTTAGGGTTGGTAACTTGCTAAAATGGCTCACTATACTTAATGATTACAGCTTTATTATCAAGCACACAGCTCCAGGACAGTCAAACGAAAGAGACAGAGAGCAGGGTGGAGGCTCAGCCATTTGTAACCACTGGGGCGCGCTATGTGCCCTGAAGGGAGGGCATCCTTGTATCCACTGAGTGATGGGCGCAGACAGACCGAGTGCCACATCACAAATGTTGGTTGACTAAGCGCATGAATGGATTTGTTCTGTATGAACTCAGAACGGTATGTCAGGGGCACGAACACAGTTTTGCATGGGTTAATGATGGAGATGCCTTCTGAGAAAAGCTTCCTTAGGCAGTTTTGCCATTGTGTGAACCTCATAGAGTGTATTGACACAAACCTAGCTGCTATAGCCTACTACACACCTAGGCTATATGGTATAGCCTATTATTATTATTCCTTATTTTATTAATATGTTATATATTCTTCTTCTTCTTATTGTTATTATTATACTGGACATTGAACCTAAGGGTGTTCTACCTCTGTTTTATTTTGAAACAGGATCTCGATAAGTTGCTAAGCATCTCACTAAATTGCTGAGGCTGGCCTCAAACCTGCAATCTGTTTCAGCCTCCCAAGTTCTGGCATTATAGTAGTGCACTACTGTGCCAAGTTTAACTTTTCATTTAATAAATAGAAGGTGTACACTTTAAAACAATGCTAAAAATATATTATGGTGAATACATAAGCCCAAAACATAGTCATTTAATATCATGATCATGTATGTACAGCACAGAGCTGCATGTGCTATACTTTTATATGACTTGCGACACATCAGGTTGGTTTGCACCAGCCACAAACACAGGATAGCGTGCTGTCCTGGGATGTTACAGTGACTATGACATCACTAATTGGCAGGAAGCTTCCAGCTCCATTGTAACCTGTGGGAGCACCATTGTATGTAGGGTCTTGTGTTGACTGAAACATTGTTATGTGGTGCATGACTATAAATCATTTCTTTTTCCCTCCCTCCCTCCCTGCCTCTCTTCCTACCATCTGTCTGTCTGTTTCTCTCTCTCCCCCTTTCCCTCCCCCTCCCCCCTCCCCCTCTCCCTCTCTCTTCCATTCTTTCTTTCTGGTACTGGAGATTGAACCCAAGGACATTCTACCTGTGAGCTACACCCCCAGGCCTATTTTATTCTTTATTTGGAAACAAGGTCTCACTAAATTGTGGAGGGCCTCACTAAGTAGCTGAGGCTGGCTGCAAACCTGGATCCTCCTGTCTCAGCCTCCCAAGTACTGGGATTAGAAGTATGCACCACCACGCCTGGCTACTGCATATAATTTCAAACCTACATTTCTGGGGAGAAGGGGATGGTATGTGACAGATCAATAGTCTTGCTAAGAACAAGAAAAATTAAAAAAAATACAAAAACTATCTGCTGAAAGGCAAGAGGTCTGTGAAAGCAACACGGACCAGGGGGCCTGAGATTCTAGAGAGAGAAGGTAGAGCAGAGTTGAAGGTTTTCAGCTGGCTCTTCTGGACTGATACTGCTAATCCAGACTTCCATGCTGGGGACAGAGAAACCGAGAGCATGACTTCTTCCCTTCTTTCCACAAAGCCCATTTCCTTCCAAGTCCAAGGGGGAAACCAGCAAGCCCAGGATTTTACCCAGCAAGTGGCACCAGGTGGGCTCACAATTAGCATTCACTGAAATCCCAAAGTTAAAACCTCTGCCGGCCAGGGTCTGTTGCAGGAGCCTTCTATTTCTTTTCGATTCCACCTCCCTCCAACTTAAAAAAAATTTTTTTTTCTTTTTTGGGTCTGGGAAAAGTGCTGTATGCTCTGACTTTTTTCATAGTTAAAATGTATTAAAGATTCATGTTGTTTAGAAGAGTATTTTGAGAATTTCATGACATCCCCAGGAGATAATTGGTGTCTCTCCAGGGAATCGCCGGGCAGCGGCTGGGAATGATGGTGTAAATCACTTGAGTGCCAACAGCAGTTTTAATTAAGTTTTTCAGAATCAGATGTTTATTTCACTGAAATATACTGGGCTTTGTTGACAAGCAACAGACAGCATTTCACGCTCCAGGATTTATTAATTTTTATTTTTTATCACCAGAAAATGTCCTCATGGAGACCCGGTCTCCACATCAATTAATCAGTCAATTGGGGCCTGGTTCTGGGTTTGCGGAGGAATCAGAGAGGGCAAATGTTGACCTTGGCCTACAGGAGAGGCAGAAGCAAGAGGCTTTCACCTGCTTGGGGGCTTTTGATGAGGCTGGTGGTATGCTGAATCTGCTAGAAGTCATCTCCTGACTCCTCATCTCTGTCCTGGGAGGAAAGTACCATTACTCCAATTTTGTAGATAAGGAGACTGAGGCTCCAGGATGTTCTGAAATCACAATGTTCTCTCACTGGCTTGTAAACAGCAAAGTATGCACCAAACTTGCTTCTCCTTACTTCCTGGGGACCCTTGCTCCATCATCCCATGGCCACTCTGGGCTCTGCAAGGGTTTCCAATCCAAAGCAGGATGTAAGATACCAACACAGGAGACATAAGCAGCCATGGCCCTAGGTTACGAAGGACGCTGTGTTAGTCAGGGTTCATCAGTGTAATGGAACTCACAGGGGGATTTATCAAATCAGCTTACAGTCCAAAGCAGTGTAGTTCTAAGTGGCCGATGCACGTAGAGAGCCGGAGGAACCAGCAGCTGGTTGAGCATCCAGGAGCTGGAGTCTCAGACTAGGAGAGACCAAAAATGTAGTCCTAGTTCAAGATGGAAAGGCCAGGAAACTCCTCTGGAGAAATGATGGTGAAGGTCCAGTTCAAAGAGCTGAAGGCTGATATCCCAGGTGAGCAGTTGCGCTTTTCTCAGGAAAAACTACGCATGATCCAAGCAGCTTTCTCCTTTTTATCCAGGTCCAGCACCCACCAGAACAGTGCTGCCCACATGCAGGGCAGGACTTGCCCTTCAATCTGCCCTTACATAGCCAGTCATCTCCCTAACACACCCACAGTCACATAATCTTAGGTGTTTCATGATCCAGTCAAGTTGAAAATCCAGACTAACCATCACAGGCCCTGAACCCCCGATTCAGGGAGCCATGCTCTGGCTCTCTGAGCCCCACAGGGACGGGGAAGGGCAGCCACAGGTTAAGTCATAAATGTAAACTACAGGGAAGGAAAAGAAACAAGGCTGGAACTGTCCCTTTTGCTGGCCTTTCTCTTTTGTGAGTGGGTGGCTGGGAAGGCACAAGGAGTCTAGACTCACCTCCGCCATGATCTTGGCAGGACCTTAGTGGGCCCCTCCTCATCTCAGGACCTCTGAAATGGGGTTCCCATCAAGTATCCTCTTCCTGGGAGAGACTGTGAGTCTGAGAGTCTAGTGCTTTGTCCTTTAGGACCACTGATCCCACCAGCATCCACGTGACAGAGCCCAAATCTCCAGCTGTATCCATGGCTTGTGTGATGTGGTTCTGACATTTTTTTTTTTTTTTTTTTTTTGGTGTGGAGGATCCAACCTGGCGCCTTGCATGTGCTAGGTAAGCAGCACTCTACCCCTGAGCTACATCCCCAGACACTGACATCTTACTTTGTTCCTTCATTTGCAATTTGCACAGAGCCGCTCCGGAGGTCCAGTGCTTTAACCGGCAGCCTCCAATGCTGGCTGTGCATTGGGATCACCTGGGGAGCTGTTTAAAACTGCAGCTGCCCACACATGGCTGTAGTTCACCGGACTGTGATCCCTGAGGAAACGAGCATGCCGCGGCTTCCTCTTCCTGAGATTAGCTCCTTTCTCCAAAGTCGGAGTCACTCATCTCTCACACGGCCTGGAAAAAGGCTCGGGACCACCAGGAAGGGCTAGAAGTCCTGGTTCTGGCACCATCACTGGTATCTTGGGACTCCTTGAATAAACCCCTCATGAGAGGACCCAGACCCAGAACCCTGTTTTTTTTTTTTTTTTTTTTTTTTTTTTTTTTTTTTTTTTTTTTTTTTTTTTTTTTTTTTTTTAGATAATCCTTCTCTATGGGTTTTGCTGGGACGAAAACTCCCATCATTCCCATCACCATCGACGCCCATCCGAACTACAGTGGGGGAACAAGGGACCCACGTCCAGCCAATCCTAATAATCCATCCCCTCTCAACAGCGATTGGTTCAGGAGGTGGGCGTGTACCCAAGAAGAGCCAATCAGAGTGCCTCCTACAGACAGAGACGCGAAAATGCCTCTGTTTATTGATGTGTTTGTTTTGTGTTCGTTTTTTCTTCTTGTTTTTCAAGGGTTGTTCATCTGGGATGAGGTGAGTGTGAGCCGTTGGCGTTCACCTTCTTTGGATGAATGGGAAAAGTCAGTCCAGATAGTAGGAGAAAAAGAAGCTAATACACAGAGACATACAGACCTGGAAGATGGGGATGACAGAGAGATTTTTCAGCCGATTATTTGAGCTCTCCGACCTTCTATCCCTGCAACCTGCCACCTGTCTTGCGAAATGAAGTTGCCTTTGGCTTGTGTCACCTGTTACCGGAGGATCCCCCTGCCCCATTCTTTCTCCCTCCCTCCCCTCCGCCTTCCACTCTAAGGGGTTTCTAGATATTTTCTGTTGGTCCTTCCAGCACAAATGGCTTAGGCTTCTTTGCTATAAAGCTGAAAAACTGTAGCCCAAGCACCTACTTGGATTCAAATGTGTCACTCTAAGTTTGTGTGTTGGAAACTTTAACCCCAATGCAACAATTTTGAGGGGTGGGACCTTTAAGAGGTGATTAGGTCAAGAGGGTTCTCTGCCCTCATCCATGGATTAATGCCATCGTTGTGGGAGTGGGTTCCAGATAATAAAAAGATAAGTTTGCACCCCTCCCTCACCTGTGCTCTCCCCTGTGCCCTTTTGCTTTTCTGCCTTCCATCTTGGGATGGTGCAGCAAGAAGTCCCTCAACCTTGGACTTCACAGGCTCCAAAACTGCGAGAAACTTCTGTTCTTTATTAATCATCCTGTCTAAGGTATTCTGTAATAGCAGCATGAAATGGACTGAGACAGCCCCTAGATGTTCTTAACAAAAGTGCTGATAATGTAATATCTTTTTAAAAGATGCAGAGGCTCTGTTTCCAGGAAGGGCTGGCAAGGGCTGCATGTGCTGGTGGGGGTGAGGCAGGCAAATGACTTTTGTCTTCTGCAGAGCCTCAGCTGGGCTGGGAAGAGGTTCGCACATCCCCAGGTGGCACTCTGCTGTGTTGGAGTATCTTCCAGCAGGGCAGGCTTCCAGGCAGGCAACAGTCAGATTCAAATCACTTCTGCTCCCTCCTCCCAGCACTTGGGCCCAGGCGCCTCTGGATTCAGAGCACAGCCTCTTCCTTCTGCAGGAAATATCTGCTTAGCACAGCCAGGGCCTGTACTGTTGTCATTAGGAGGTATAAAATCCTAATTTATATTGCTGGGAGGGTAATTTATACACTAATGTAAATTTCTTTTACTGCTGATTTTTGAGCAACTGATGTGCAATTATTTCCAGCTCCCCTTCCAAGGCAATTCTAAAACGACGGCTGCTAATACCTCAATATTCTTTATGATTGCCAGAGATGATATTTTTCCCAGATCAAATGTATCCAGTGGGGTTTGACATAATTGGGTTAAAGATTTCTCTTTCTGAGGCTACAAGACTTGTTAGGCTCATCTGGGCTGAGGGGAGATGGTGGCAAAGGCCTTTGCTTGTGTTTTGCTATTCTTGCAGCCTGGCCCTTTCTCCTTTACCAAGTCATGGTCTTTCTTGCATGCCTACTGTGAGCTCAGTTCCAAAGGGAGAGCCTTGCATGGAGGCAAAAACAAATTACACTGAAGGCAGGCTTAGAAACACCCCTTTGAAGGAGAACAGTGTTTGCTTTGGGAATGCACAAGGGCTTGGGGCTGTCTTCAGTGTAATGAGCTCCTGTGCATGAAACTGGATGGTGGACACCTGAGAGCTTTGTTCAATCTCTAGAGCGAGATGATGGTGTCTTCAAGATGTCTCTCTCTGGCCTTGCTATGGGCCAGTGAGAGCTGGCCAGGGAGGACCTGGGACCACACGTCTTTGGAAGTCTGTCTCCCAGATGTGCTGTAGCTTCTATGACATGCTGCCTTCCTTACAAATAAATGGCACTAATCCTGAGTCCATGCTATGGGGTGAATGTTTATGTCCCTCCGAAACTGATATGTTGAAATCCTTAACACTGAGGTGATGCTATTAGGAGGTGGGGACTCTGGGAAGTGACTAGGTCACAGGCATGGAGCCCTCCTGAAGAAGATTAGTGAGCTTATAAAGAGGCCCAAGGGAGACCCCTCACCCTGTCTATCACATGAGATTAGGGGAGAAGAGGCTTTCTATGGGAAAGCAGGCCCTCACCAGATGGTAAGTCTTCTCTTGCCCTGATTTTGGATTTTCTCCTCTCCAGAATTGTGAGAAATACATTTCTGTGACATGCCAGCTTAGGGGCACTGGTTGGACTTGATCCCATAATGCAAAAGACAGACTCAATGTAACAGTTATTTTGAGGAAAGCTAGAGGAGAAGATGTCACCCCCAGGTGTGTATTTCAAATGTGAGAGCTCCAACAACTCAACAACAGCACAACAAATGACCTGATTTAAGAGTGGGCAAAGCGACGGGATGCTGGCACATGCCTGTAGTCCCAGCACTTGGGAGGCTGAGACAGGAGGATCACAGGTTCGATGCCAGCCTCTGCAACCTAGCAAGACCCTTAGCATCTCAGTGAGATCCTGTTTCAGAAAAAAAAAAAATAAAAAGGGCTGCAGGTGTAGCTTGGAGGTAGAATGCCTTAGTACAAAAAAAAAAAAAAAAAAAAAAAAAAAAAAAAAAAAAAAAAAAAAAAAAAAAAAAAAAAAAAAAAAAAAAAAAAAGCAAAGAATGTAACAAAGTAACAAGCTAACATGCATGCATAATTTTCAAGCTAAAGCAAAAGATAAAGGAATTATGCAGAGCCTTTTATGCTTTCATTTCTTGCTCTCAACTAAGATAAAGGACAGCCTGGAGCAGAGTCCGGACTTTGTGGCACCACGGCTGGGGAGCTCTGGGTCCTGCTCAAGTCCCTGCCTTCCTAGAAGAAAACAGGTGTCACATGCCAGACCCCCCCAAGCCCGACATGCAGGATTTTTCAAGTGTCTCTTGGCACTAAAGATGCTATCATCCCCATTTTACAGATGGGGAAACTAAGGCCCAGTTAGGTATTGGTTTGCCCAAGGTTGCACATCTGGTAAGTGGGGGAGCTGAATGTTGACTTTCATCTCTCTCCAAAGTTAAAGTTATACTGACTGGTGACAAAATGACTGGATGGACAATCCCACTGTGGCCTTTAGCATTCTAGGTTTTAGGGAGGATTATTGTGGCTTAAAAATTAATAGAGATCCCAAATAAAGCACACAGTCTGTCTGGATCAGAAGCATGGTCCCTTGGTGCAGCCAGAGACTCAGCATGATCTCCCTGGAATTGTACCATGGAAGCTCCAAGGCTGGGCAAGAGAAGATGGGGTGCTGTGAGTGAACTGGCTTCCCAGTGTAAGAGTCAAGAGCTTTTGCCTTTCTTATACATCAACCTTCCCCTTACCCAGGATGTTCTCAGAGTTAGAGGGACACTCTCTGTTATGGTTTGGTTCTGAAATGTTCCCCAAAGTCTCACAGGTCCAGAGGTGGGGCTTTTGGGGAAGTGATTGCTCTGGCCTCTGATCTCATTGGTGGATTAAAACATTTGACAGCTGCGTGGACTACTGGGAGGTGAGAGTTAGCTGGAGGAAGTAGTTTACTGGGGGGCGTGTCCTGGAAAGGTGTATCTTCTCCCTGCCCCTTCCTCCCTCACCCCCTCTCTGGTTCCCAACTGCCATGAGTGGAGCAGCCCTTCCACCACCATGTTCTGCCTCACCTCAGGCACAGAGCAATGCAGTCAGCTGACCATGGACTGAGAACTCTGAAACCATGACCCAGAATAAACTTGTTCTGGTCACAGCGATGCAAAGCTGACCAACACACTGTCCATCTCCAACCTCGTGCTGGATCCTCTCCACCATTTCTCCTGGGCAGCCAGGCAGCTCTTCACGGAGATAAAGCACTCAATTTCACACCCAGAAAAAGATTTTCTTCCTTCTTTCCCTCCCTCCCTTCCTCCCTCCCTCCTTTCCTTCCTTCCCTTCTTTCTTTCTTTTGCACTGGGGATTGAACCCAGAGGCATCCTACCTTTGAGCCACACCCCCAGCCGGATTTTATTTCTTATTTGGAAATAGGGTCTTGCTATGTTGACAAGAGTCTGCTTGCTGAGGCTGTCCTTGAGCCTGCGATCCTCCTGTCTCAACCTCCCAAGGACATGGATTACAAGGGTATGCCACCATGCCCCGTTCCCAGAAAAAGATTCTAACTCTAACAAGGAGAGCAAGAGCACTTGAGATAACAGTGCAAAGAGCTGAAGGAAAGGGCAAGGCAAAAATCCTGCATGTTGCAAATGGCAAGAGAAATAATAGAAAGAGTAGAAACCATAAGGAAAGAATAGTACACCAGATTCTTTCCCCCCGATTTTTCTCTTTTTATACCACCGCACCTGGTATTGATCCAATAAAATTCCAACCCGAGCAACACATGCAAAAACCTCCTCGTGATCCTCAGAGCACGCCAGACATGTGTGCGTCGTTAGGCTTGGCGGCTCTCTGGAGCACGAGAGCTAGCTCAAATATTGTAATTGGATGCGTGTGTCTCCTGGGGTCTGAACATTGTGCTTTCAAAGGCTTCTTGACTTCAGACCTGTATCAGGGATTTGTCCATTTTCTAGAATACACAGCTTTTCTTCTTTTGGCCAAGAAATCTATCTGTTGGTTCTTGTACTTGTTTCCTTCCTGTGATCCCACATATGCAGAAACACTTGAGAATCAGAGATGGATGCAGAAGCTTGGACTCCGCGAGAAGCATGGAACCTAAGAACCAGTGGATGCCACTCCATCACTTGACAGATCGGCCTGAGGAAGTGTCCGAAAAGAGCAAGCAGCAGGGCCGGCCATGGGCCTTGGCTTCCTCAGTCTGCTGGAGGAGAATTGGACTTCTACATTTATGAGCTTGGGTTTAATTTTTCACTCTGCCTCAGAGATCTCTATCGGCAGGCCTGTAGCGAAATGGTTGAGAGACGCATATTACTTCCATCTGGTGGGGCGGCTCTTTCAGAAACAAGCTTCAGAGTTTATTCTTTGTTTTTATTTCGATGGTATTGGAAACCTGCCTCACATCCAGCCGCATAGAACACTACCTTGCTGTTGGCCTGCCTGGGCCTGCTGTGGCGGGGAGGGGGCGAGGAGACAATGGCAGGACCTGGGGCTGGCCTTCCTGCACTCTGGCTGAGCGAGGGGAACCCGCCGCTCAGTTCTTTTTTCTTCTATTGACACATAAAAATTCTACATATTTATGGAGTGCAATGTGATGTTTTGATGTGTATACATTGTGTAATGATCAAATCAGGGTAATTACCATATCCATCCCCATACGCATTTATCATTTCTTTGTTGTGAGAGCATTCAAAATCCTCTCTTCTAGCTATTCAAAATATGCGATGCTTTATTGCGAGTTATATCATAACTATATTGTTAACTAGAGTGCAATAGAACGCCAAAGCTTTTTCTTTCTCTCTAACCGTAATTTTGTACCTGTGGACCAACCTCGTCCCACAACTCCTCCCTCACCCTCCCCAACCTCTGGTAACCACCATTCAACTCTCAACTTCTCTGAGAGCAACTATTATAGGTGCTATATATGAATGAGATCATGGGGTACCTGTCTTTCAATGCTTGGCTTATTCCACTTAATGCTATGTCCTCCAGGTTCATCTTCGTGTTGCTAATGACAGGATATTATCCTTTTTATTCAGCCATTTCGAGTCACGGTGACCAAAATGCCTGACAAGAACAATGGAGAGGATGAAAGGTTCATTTTGGCTCATGATTGCAGAGGTTCAGTCCAGTGGCTCCAAGGTTGAATGGCTCCAAGGCAGAAATATTATGGTGTAGGGGGTGAAAAGGAAGCTACTCAGCTCATGGCTGCCAGGAGGGGAGGGAGGTAAGGGACCAGGAAAAGATAAACCCTTCTAGGGCACACTTCCAGTAACCATCTCCTCCAGCCATGACCTGCCTGCTTTCCGTTACCACCCAATGAATCCATTCAAATTAGTAACCCATCAAATGGAATAATCCACTGATGAGGCTACAGCCCTCAAGAGCCTTCATTGCCTAAAAGCTGCACCTCCGAACCTTGCTGCATTGGGGGCCATGGTCTCAACACATGAGCTTTGGGGGACATTCCGTAGCCAAACCCTAACAGCTATTTACTTTTGAGTTAGAATTTTGGTTCTCATACCTCATCCCTAAAGGAATTTGCATTTGGGGCTGGCTATTCTTGGTGAGTAATATTCTGGCTAGCAAAGTTCAGGGGTGGGAAAGCCAGTAGTGGGTGGGAAGTTTAGGAGCTCTCCGGGTTATCCCAATCTTTTTGTGTTGATGTTCTCAATGTCAGCATCTAAATAAGGCCAAGTTGTTCCTCAGACAACTCTGAGAAGATCAGGGTAGAAGGTGGCAGATGAACCAAGGATCATGAGCTGCCAAACCATCTGCTTTTTTGGTATCTTGCACCTGGCCAAGAGCAGTTACATCCTGTTATGGTTTGGATATGGAATATAAATCCCCACCCCCAAAATCTCATGTGTTGGCATTGCAGAAATGTTCAGAGGTGGAATGGAACAATTGAATCGTGAGGGCTGTAACCTTGTCAGTGGATAAACCCATTTGGTTGATTAATAATATGAATGGGTTTACTGAGTGATAATTGTAGGCCGGTGGGGCATGGCTGCAGGAGGTAGGTTCCTGGAGGCATGGCTTTGTGGGACTATCTCTGTCTCTGGTCCCTTCTGCTTGCGTTCTTTGTTTCCTGGATGCCATACAATGAACAGCTTTCCTCTGCCCCATCCTGCCCACCATGATGCTTCTGCCTTGGATCTGACCAACCATGGATGAACCTCTGAAACCATGAGCTAAATAAACCTTTCCTCCTCTACATTTTTGTTGTCAGGCATTTTTGGTCACACCTCCTTACCGTTCCAGCCACTGACTCTGCCCAGTCCTAGTGGGGCTCCTTGCACATCTGAACTTCTGGTTAGGTATGGGAGGTGGAGTGAGGAGTGCTGATGTCTCCAGATTGCCCGTCTGTCCGTCTGTCCACTGGGAAACCTAGTTGTTCATGGTGTTTCCACGATGGGCAGCAGCATGCTGTATCAGTGTTTACCTGGGCTGCCTTGTCTATTGAATGTGTAACGTTTCTATCAGTTTTTGTTAGATAAATAGAACTCAGAACTGTGGCCCTTAGCTGACTTTGTATGGCCCATGAACACCTAGTTGCAAAATTCTTTTGCATCAGTAGTTCTGACATAGACATAAGTCTTGATGTTGGGGGAAACCAGCCTTCTTCCCCTTACTGGGCCCTGTCAGGCTTGTTGGGTGGCAGAGCCAGCCTGAACCCACCTCCCCACATCTCTGTCCTTGCTTGGTGGATTCTGAATTTCTGAAGGACAAACAGAGAGGACCAGTGGCCACAGGTTGCTCACCTGTGAGTTTTCCCAGTGTCTCTGGAGAGTTTCTGAGTCACCTTGGGGCTCAAGCACGAGGAACCACAGCACTGTTCTCAGCGTTATTTTCTCTTAATTAGCTCTAATTACTCTGTCGTCATAAATGTACTGACATCAAAGCCTTCAAGCTCCTTAAGCAGCTGTAGCAATCAGGCTCATTAATCTTGCTGATTCCCATCTATTGAAGATCGCTGGTTTGCTGTAGCATCGGGGCTCACTTGCTCGGGCCGTTCCCACCTTCCATCGTACATCCCAATTCTGCAGTGGAGATGTGGCCAAGGCCTTTACACCTGGGGTCCCACGCTGGACCTCCCTTTGTCAGGGTCCCTGAGCTTTTGCCTGATCTCTGCCATCCTCCTCTTTCTAGTGTCTTTGCTAACGGGGCCAGTGGTGGCATCCAGGGAGGCCAAGCACTAAGGTGACAAGTTCTGGAACCAGGATGACTTAATAATGGTGCTTACTGAGGGTGGACGGAGGTAATGCAGAGGAGAGGGTGAGAAATCGCTATGTAAGAGGGGGCCCAAGGTGGAGGATGGAGCCTGCAGGACAAGCCGTGGCTGGAAGTGTGAGTGAGGACTCTGGGGGCAGGATGTAGTATGTGTGCACACGTGTGGTGTGCATGCATGTGCGATTGTGTGCACATGTATGTGTGAGTGCACATGTATGCGTGCATGGGATATATGTGTATTGCATGTATGTGTGTTTGCAGGTGTATGAGCATGTGTGTTTGAGTGTGTACACTTGTGTGTGTGTATATTTATGAGTGTGTTGTGTGTGCATGCATCTGTGTGTGTGTATGTGTGTCTGCATGGAACGGAATATACAGTGAAAGCTGGGAAGAGAGAGACCACTGGAGCTACTTTCTTATGGTGCCTCAGAGCTGCACAGAGGTGGTTTCAAATGGGAAGAGAGAGAGAGAGATAGAGATAGATAGAGAGAGAGAGAGAGAGAGAGAGAGAGAGAGAGAGAGAGAGAGAGAGCTGCAAAGTTCCCTAGGGGCTGGCTGCACACTTGGCATTGGTCCCTGCCATGCTCAGAGTCTTCCTTCTCGACCTCACACCACTGTCCCAGGCAGAGTTCTTTGCTGCCCCTGGCAGGAGTTGGGCCCACCTTCCTTTCCCTTCTTCCACCACATGGTCCTAGCCCTGGGACAAGACTTCTTACTGTGTATCTCAGGAGGCCAAGAGACCTTCCTGCAAGGCTGCATCTGGAGAGTTCCCAGTGGGCTCCACGTGGAACCGTACTCAGGGCTGCACCATATAAGAAGGCCCAACTCTCTTTAGTGCCTCTTTAGTGCCTCCCACTCCCATCCAAGTGGGTCACCGGATGCTGCTTCCTGGGTGCCCACAGTGTGCTGGGCACTGGACTTTGCAGATGTTTTCTCCTTGAGTTCCCTTAACTCAGTGGGTAGGCATCATCATGTCCATTTTACAGAGGAGCAAATAAAGTCCCAGAGAGGGTGAATATCTCATTGATGAGTAAGTGGCAGAGCTGTGAGTTGCATCCAGGTCTGTGTCACTAAACCTTTACTTTTTCATGACATAATAGCATATATCAACTCAATGACTGGCTTGGCATCAATATACACTAGGAGGAGGATCACAGGCACACCTGCTGCTGGTCTTTGTGCCAGGAGATGAAGGTTTATGAGAAGAAGCCATAGTTCCTGCCCTGGGATCTGCCCAGTCACATGACCTGACTACACAAAGTGTCGGTTTCCATCAGACAACAAATAGTTCCCATTGTGGACTGGGTCCATTCCCAAGGCCTGGCTTGTGCCCTCCTGGGGTATCCCTTGCCAAGAATGTTTCCCCATTTGAACTTTTATTTAAATGTAAAAAATTAACTTTTTGGTACTGGGTATTGAATCTAGGGACACCCCCAGCCTTATTTTATTTTTATTTTGAAACAGGGTCTCATTAGGCTAGTGAGAGTCTCACTCCTTGCTGAGCCTGTCCTTGAACCTGCGATCCTCCTGTCTCAGCCTCCCAAGTACTGGGATTATAAGCGAGCGTCACCATGCCTAGCTTCCCCATTTGATTTTCAAGTAATTGCTCATTTTATTTTGAGAGAATTGTAGATTGGCACATGAGTGTAAGAAATAATAGAGATCTGGTGTATCCTTCCCTCAGCTTCCCCCAGTGGCAACATCTGGCACAGTTATAGTACAATCTCTCAACCAGGAACCTGACATAGTTCTTACTCAGCTAAGTCCAGATTTATAGGTACTCATCTGTATATGTATCCGCCTGTATGAATTTCTATGCAATTATATCATAAGTTCGTGCATCCATTGCCACCATGAATATACAGAGCAATTCCATCACCACAAGAATCCCTTGTGTGGCTCATTTATTTATTTTTTGTGATACTGAGGATTGAACCGGGGGGCATTCTACCTCTGAGCTATGCTCCCAGCCCCATTTTAAAAAATTCTTTATTTTGAAACAGGGTCTCACAAAGTTGCGGAGGGCCTCACTAAATAGCTGAGGCTGGTCGTGAACCTGTGATGCTCCTGTCTCAGCCTTCCAAATACTAGGATTACAAGCGTGCACCACCACGTCAGGCTGTGTGGCCTTTTTATAACCCCATCCACTTGCCGGCCATGGTGGCCCATAGCTGTGATGGGCCCTTGTGTGGTGTTTAGCATTTGCTGCATTGGGAGCCGTATAGGTCCTGGAACTGAGAGCTCTTCCAAGTCAGAAGGACCCAGTTGGATTCCATATGCTGCAATTTTTGACTTTTGGGAAAGTGACAGCACCGTTACTTACCAATAAAATGGAGATAACTATGCCAGCCTCCCAGGGCCGTTGGGAAGACGAAATGATCTAAAGTGCCTGAAGCACCTAGCCAGGCGTGGCCAGGCCCTCCTTTCCATCCTGCAGGGGGCTCTGCTGCAGACTGAGCAGATGGAAGGTGCCCCATCCTGCATCCCAGCCCCTGCTCCTGTCCTGACCCTTCAGAGGGACAGTCCTTGCTGGGACTAGAGAGGAACATTCTCCCTCATGGCCAGATGGGGTCTTTCAAGACGACATGCCCTGTCCTGCTTTGTGGGGATTAGGGGTTGCGGGGTGGGGGTACCCATAAACCAGGAGATCAGTTTCCATCTTCCGGGGAGAACATCTCTGGGCTGGGGATGAGGCGGGCTGGGATGTCACTTCTGGGTCCTGCCCCTTGGAACTCCCTCCCTGCCTTGCCTCTGGATCCACTACTGTGCTGTTAGCAGCTCAGGCCTGCAGCTGACAGAACTGATTACAGCCTGTGAGTGATAATATAATTCAGTGCCCCTCAAGGAGAGACGCTATCAAGGAGGCCCTTTTTATTTTTATTTTTTTAAGAGGAAAAAAATATATATAATATACTGGCTGAGGAGGGCTATCTTTCTTCCTCGAAGAACAGTTATTAATCTCTTCCTAGTACATTTTCATATCATTTTAGACATCTATTTCCAGGCCGTGATATTATAAAACCAGGCTTCGGTGTCAGTTTTGATGCGGTGGAACACGCTGGAACATGAAAAGGCGTAATTACCGCGGCGGCCATTGGAATTGCTAACGAGAGCCTGACATTTTCAAATCGGACCCAGTTCTCAGTGATCCGGAAGTGAGCCCCGCAGCTGTGCGGGCTGCATGTCAATGAGGCGGCCCTGGCTCAGAGGACCCAGCGAGGAGGGGGCTGGGGCCCGCTCTGCGACAGCGGCTGAGGGACAGGGAGAGTGGAGGGACGGGCCCTGCCTCTGCGAGGCCTCCTACCATCCAAAGGAGAGGGGCTTTGTCTTGAGTGTTGGGGCCTTAATTCTTATACGGTCCTCTCCTTATCCGTGTTTGTGGGGGGATGCTTTAAGACCTTAAGGGAACGCCAGAAACCTGGGATGCACCGAACCATAGGGTACCTACATGTTTTTCCTATACACATACCTGTGATAAAGTTCAATTTGTAACTTAGGCACAGCAGACATTAACAACAACTAACAATCAAATGAAACATCCTTCTCCTCTCTTCCTCCTCCTCCTTCTCCATTTATTTATTTTTGTGGTTCTGGGCATTGAACCCAGAGGTGTTCTACCTCTGAACTATGTATACCTCAGCCGTATTTTATTTTTGAAACAGGTTTTGCTAAGTTGCTGAGGGCCTTGCTAAATTGCTGAGGCTGGTCTTGAGCCTGAGTTCCTCCTCTATCAGCCTCCTACCTACTGGGATTACAGGTGTGCCCCATTTTAAATGAAAAAATTATAACCAAGTACTGACATTAAAGTTATGTGAATGTGGTCTCTCTTTCTCTGTCAAAATATTTTATTGTTGCTGGGTGTGGTGGTGCACATCTGTAACCCCAGTACTTGTGAGGCTAAGACAGGAGGATCACAGGTTTGAAACCAGCTTTAGCAATTTAGCAAGGCTCTCAGCAACTTAGCTAGACCCTCTTTCTTTCTCTTTCTTTCTTTCTTTCTTTTTTTGGTACTGAGGATTGAACTCAGGGGCATTTTATCTCCGAGCTACACCCCCAGCCCTATTTTTTATTCTTTATGTTGAAACAGGGTCTCACTAAGTTGTGGAGGGCCTCACTAAGCAGCTGAGGCTGGCCGTGAACCCGGATTCTCCTGTCTCAGCCTCCCAAATGCTGGGATTACAAGTGTGCGCCACCATGCCTGGCTTAGACCCTATTTCTAAATAAAAAAATAAAGCAGGGCTGGGAGTGTAGCCTGGAAGTAGAAGGCACCCGGGTCCCATCCCCAGTAACACACACACACACACACACACACACACACACACACACACACCACTTATTGTCCCATACTCAACCATCTTTTTTTTGTGGTTCTGGAGATTGAACCCAGGGGCATTCTACCTCTGAGTTACACTCACAGCTCTTTTTATGTTTTTATTTTGAAACAGGGTCTCGCTAAGTTGCTGAGAGTCTCACTATGTTGCTGAGGTTGGCCTTGAACCTATGATCCACCTGTCTCAGCCTCCCAAGTACTGGGATTACAGGTGTGCACCATCATGCCCAGCTATACTCACCTTTCTTTTTGTGATGATGTGGGATGATACAAAGCTGTGGTTAACTGAAACTTTGGAAAGAGAGACCTTGGATATCGAGGACAGACAAGCGTATAAGGTTGTCAATTCAACACATCTTTGTTGAAGACCTACTACATGCCTGGTACTGGAGAAAGAGCAAAGAGCAAGACAGGATTTTTTACTCTCTGGAAGCATGGAGAGGGAATTTCCCTGGTGGAACCACACTTCCTACCCTTCATTCTTTAAGCACAGAAGCCACCACCACAGCATCATCTGGAACTTGTTAGAAATGCAAATTTTTGGGCTGCAACCCAGACCTGCTGCATCAGACACTGGGGGTGGGGTCCGAAGTCTGTGTTTAACAAGCCCTCCTGGGGATCCTGACACACCGTGCAATTTCAGAACCTGTGTCTTCTATTTTCTTTTCTCTGGTCTCAGAGTCCCCTGGGGAACCATGCAGATCCCAAACCACCTCTGGTGTGGCAGGCTACAAGGGTTAGGATCTGGGGTGGTGGCTGGAGGGTCAGACGCCTCTGCTCCTTAAGTCCTGTCCCCTTCCATGACCTCACCTTCCTTCTGTCATCACCCCTGAAAACGAGGGAGCTTGAAGCCTCTTGAGCTCTAGGAATAAACAGAGGGGACACATGAAACCACCAGCAGCCTGACCCCTGAAGGACAATCAGCTTTCCCTGGGTTGGTCCTGGAGTGAGTGGCAGGAGGGTGCTGTGGTCAGAGCCGTCACTCGGTGAAGAGAAGAGCCAGGCCCAGGGAGAGGGGAGACTGACACTGTCCTCTGAATCTGTCTCCTCCTGTCCCCCCACCTCTGGCGGAGCCTTCGTTGTGACCTTGGCGTGCCCAGCCTCTCCCTCTGCCTGGTGTGCTGATCCCTCTACCTCCTCTCTGACCCTCCACTTCAATGCTTCTTGACCCAGTGCCCCCATTTCCCTGCTGTTGGGCTCCTATCCTGCTTTTGGTTTTTCTAATATAGACTCTAACTCGCTAGCATCCTTTCTCCTCACTCTTGGGCTGCAGGGCTGGGCAGGGGAGACCTCCCATTGCAGGCTGGTTGCCTCCATTACCTGAGGACGAGGAGCAATCCTGGCTAGAACCTCCTCAACCCACCCCCTCCATTGCCTTTTGAGGATCCTCCTCCATCCCCTGGGCCCCACTATGTCTAAAACATCTCTTCTATTCTGAAACCCCTGGCTCTGCCCATGCCCTCCTGCTCTCACAGAAGGTCCTGCATTGCAGGAAGTCCCCTTCCCTTCCCATTGTCCACCGTAAATGGACACAGTTATTTCCTCATCTGTCACGGCCACCTTCTGTTCCCCTTGGGCCAGAAACTCTCCTTCTATCCCCTGGCAACTCTCCTACCTGGTCACAAACCCCACTTTTTCCAAAAAGGGCCACAGCGGTGTTTTTTCTTCCATATATGTGCTCCGTCAGACCCCTGCCAATCCCCATGGAGAGGCGGAGTTCACATCCCCCACCTCAAGCCTAGGCAGGCTCATGTGACTGCTTGAACTAAAAGAATTTAGAGGAGCCAACCCCGTGTGACTTCCAAGGTCAGAGCATAGATGGAGTTTAGGTGCATGTTTTAGTCAGCTGTTCCATTGCTGTGACCAAACACCCGACAAGCACAGCTTAGATGAAGAGGGTTCATTTGGGTTTCATGGTCCACAATTGGCTGA
Organism: Graphiurus murinus; assembly: GCA_004027655.1. Lineage (NCBI taxonomy): Eukaryota > Metazoa > Chordata > Mammalia > Rodentia > Gliridae > Graphiurus > Graphiurus murinus. Next base: position 76,956 of record PVLC010001877.1, on the reverse strand, counting down.
CTCTTAGGGCAGAAACAGCTTGGTGACTTGGTTAGGAATCTGAATTCCAGGTTGTGCTAAGTACTCCCTGTGATGCCTTGATTAACCTTGGAAGGTGGCCAGGGAAAGCTTCAATGAGCCCTGAGAATAAGTGTTCTGATCATAGATCCCAGTGAGCCCCACCTGGCGTGTTGCAACCCCAAGGATATGTCCCGATTGCAAGCCCAGAGGTGTTACAATCAAGATGACAGAGTCTGATATGTCCTTGAAGGCCCCATCAGGACTTGGGAGATGACCAAAAACACCCCCAAATCATCCCTAGACTAATGTCATCCTCACATACCTCCTCCTACCCACCCTCATGAAAGTCATGAAGAGCCATGCACCTCCAAATGTCTCTCTCTTGCTCTAGAGTTGACCCGTATTCCCCCTTGAATGTACATTTCTTGTTTTCCTAAATAAACCTGTCTGTAGCTCCACTCTGTCTTGGAAATTCTTTTCCAACCCATGGTCCACACCATCCCTCCCCCCGCCACCCCCTATTCCGTAGCCTTCTTTCTTGGAACTGGCCAGAGAGGGAAAGAATCTCTCTGTGTGCTCCTATCACCATTCCACAGACATCTTTAGGGTGCCACAGGGACTGGCACATAGTAGATGCTTAATATTTATTGACAGGGATCTCTTTTCACTCACATCCAGTCCCTTCTTAGCTTTTCTCAAGTAAGTCTTTTCCCCCTTCAGATTAAAGATGGATCATACACATCTGGATTCAGGCATACAGCTTTGCCCTGCAGGTACAATTTAGATGGCTGGATGGAGGGAGTACCTCTTGCCTTTCCCCACATACCAGCATACTGGGCACAGCCATCCCTGCTCCATAGTCCTGCATCTGGAGTTATGCTAAATGTTACCAGAAACAGTGTGCAGTTGAGTACCTAATGATTTGGATGTGATACCCAAGCTGTGTTCTCTTGAAGGAATTTAAAGCTTGTGGGTGTCACAGAGTTGGGCATTCTGCTGCAAAGTAATCAAATCTAGTTTTTCCATTTCCTGGATGCTACATGTTGGAGAAAATAGTGGGTCAGCCAAAACAGTCCATCATAAACAATTCTCTGTCCATCCATCCATCCATCCACCCACCCACCTTTCTATCAATCTATGTATCTGTCAGTTATCCCTGGCTTACAACAGAGGTAGTTAGGGTGAAGACAAATCTCCCCCAGGGTTGAATTTCTGCGAGGCTGGCTCTAGCAATGGTCATTGCCAAATGTGGGGAACCAGGGCTCAGTCCTCTCATCTGTAAAGTGGTAGAGCTGGATGAGCTGACTCTGAGGGTCCATTTGAACTTGACTGTCCTGAGAGTCTATGAGTCTTTGACTTGGAGCCTGGAAACCTCCTGGACAACTGCCCCTGGCGGGGACTCCAGGGTCCCTTTCCAGCTTGCTGACATGTTTTGCAGCCACGGATGGGCCTCTGGGGCAGCGGGGAAGCCAGGAGCCAAGAGGCTGCCGTGAGTGAGTGAGCTATTTGCTCGGGGATGATTTGTGAGGGCAGAGAGGAGGGTGGCAGGGCCGGGGTTTCCCGGGGCTGCTGGCAGCTCTGACATCTGCTATTTTTCACTCCAGTGAGACTGATGGGCTCCAGATGGGCCCCCGCAGACTGTGTTCGGCTGTGCCAGGAAGCACGGCGGCTGGCTGCACTTCAACTCTGAGGCTTCTGAGAGACAGCTTAGCACACGCTAACTGCTGGGGCCAAGAGGCCAGTGGATTCTACAAGACAACCCCGACACCAAAGGGTCCCAGCGAGCAGGCGGGCTTTTTTTTTTTTTTCCCCTGAGGTGCTTCTCCCACTTCAAAGAAATGCCTGCCCTAGATCTTGCGGAGTGAGACCTGCCCAGTTTGGCAGGCCTGGGTTTTGGCAGATCTCCCACCCGGGGGAAGACCATTTTATTGGGTTAGTCAGCTCTTTGGGTCAATGCCTATGGCTCTTCTCCAGCCAACAGGAGCTTCAATTTCACCAAAGGAGACTCAATCACCTTTCCTAGACTTGAGCATTTACTCCGGGACCCTTTAGGAGGCCTCTCAGCTAAGTCTGAGCTGACTCAGCTCGTCTTGGGGATGAAACCACTTGACTGACTTCCTTCCTTCCTTCCTTCCTTCCTTTCTTCCTTCCTTCCTTCCTTCCTTCCTTCCTTCCTTCCTTCCTCCCTCCCCCCCTCCCTCTTTCCTTCTCTTTATCCCTTTCTTCTTTGTACTGGGGATTGAAACCAGAGGCATTCTACCTCTGAGCTACACCCCTAGCCCTTTTTATTTTTTGTTTCAAAACAGGGTCTTGCTAGATTGCTGAGAGTCTTACTATGTTGCTGAGGTTGTCCTTGAACCTGTGATCCTCCTGTCTTAGCCTCCCATTTACTGGGATTAGAGGCATGTGCCATCATGCTCAGCTCCACTTGACTTTCTGAGTCTTTATTTCACAGAGGAGGAGAAAGAGTGCTGGCCAGAGCTGGGAAACTTAAGTGGAAGCGTGAATTTCTTGCTCCCTGGTTGAGCCAACTTGAGCAAGTCATTCAACTCCCCAGGGCCTCAACTTCCTCCATAATAACTTAGGTCCCTCTCTTCTTTTCAAGGTGGATGTTCATTGTGTGTCTATAATCTTCAGTTATGAATATCACTGGAATCAGTGGACACTGTCCTGGACTTCTTTAGCAAAAGGAAAAAGCACAAAGAGATACAGTAGTAGCAGATGTTATGAAACCCCATGGCAGGGACAATGTCCTAGTTTTGTAGGACCCAAGGAAATCATGGTTCTACATAGACCTTTCCCGGGGTGATCTCTGGATACACTGAGCAGCAGTAAAGGGCTTTGGGCTGTGGATCTGGGGGGCTTGGACAGGGAAACCAACAGGAGTGGGTCAATATGGGTCCCCTGTGATGCCTTCGGCCTGGGTGATAAGGGGAAAAAGCTGATTTCCACCATGAGATTTTCCTCCACTGATTTTACTGGATAGCTATTCCTTCTATCTTCTGTATTAGTACATTTGGGCTGCTGTAACAAATACACCATATACTCAGTGACTTAAATGACGAATGCTTATTTCTGACTGTTCCAGAGGCTGGGAAGTTTAAGATCTGCAGTAGGTCCGGTGTCAGGTGAGGGCCCAGTTTGTGGTTCACACATGGCTGTCTTCTTCACGTGGCAGAGAGCAGAAAGCTCTCCAGGGTCCCTTTTCATGAGGCATGAATCTCAAGCATGAGGGCCCCACCTTCATGACCTAATTGTCTCCCAAAGACTCCATCTCTTAATGTCAACAGGAAGAGGAGACACCAACATTCAGCTCCTAAAGACACCCTGTCCATCATGCTAGCACGAAGTTGACCACTCATAGGTTCTTTTTAAATACTTAGATTCACAACTGGAAATCCCTTCAGATATCTTTGGGGAGGGGGGAAAAGGAAAGAAAAATAAGGAGAGGAGGAGTGGGAAAGAGAGGGAGAGGGGGAGGTATAGAGAACATGTACCATGCCTATTTAGCCAAGCTGGAATGTGTTTCCTGGAATAGCCTTAGTTCTGAGTGTGCCTGGGCCACGGGGGACATTGTACATGATATTTGGAAGGTAGACATGGAACAGCAGCCATATTTTCAATTCATTTGGAAGCTGGGTGCAGGGCACTGGGCCCTGTGGCTTATGTGTGATGGTGCTAAGCTCTGCTCCACCTAATTGGCTTGTTTCTCTGATTCCTGGGCCAGGTATGCATTTGGCTCTATGAAGGACACCAGTTTCACCTTCAGATCAGCCTCATCATTGAAGGTGAAGGCTTACCAATAGTGGGAGCCCAGGGCAAGTTGCAGCCCATTCCCATGGCCCGAGAAGGTCACAGCAGAGAGTCCCCCGGGAGCTCCATATCTTTCTCCATATCCCCAGCAAGTGGTTCTCAACCACAGAAATAACCTGCATTGATGAGAGAGGCCTCAACCTGAGCGACTCCACATGCCCAGGTGTCCCTGGGGAGGGCGGAAAGTCAATGTCCCCTGGGGGCAGAAAAGAAGGCTGATTGTGTTGGAGTGAGGGGATCTCAGAGTGTGGAGAGAGGGCAGCAGGGACAGAGTTGGAGACAAGCAGCTCTGGCTTCTCTGTTGGCTACGTCACAAAATGATGAGACCTGGCCCGTTCTGAAGCAGATGCCCCCCCTCCCCCGCCCCTTGGCCTCCATCTTACAGTTTGCTCATTTGGCCTCTGGGGCCCTGCAGTCACTGAGCTATTACGAGGTCTGTGTTATGTGTCTAGGAACACCACGTTGGGGGCTTGGGGACAGCCTTGGATCTTGGTCCCTGCTACTGCAGAAGGAGAATGTGCTATAGAAGCGAAACACCGATCTCTGAGTCAGAAATCTTAGTTCTTGATGCTCTAATTTTGCCTCTTACTAGCTGTGTGACTTTGGGCAATGTGGTTTACCTCTCTGGGTTTCAAGTTTCTCATCCCAAATGTGGGGATGATGTCCACCCTATAGGTGCTTTTTAAAGATTTAACATCAAAGTGTTTTGAAAATACTTGTTCAAAGACCAGAGGGCATAGCATGGTGCCATATACCAAATTCTCTGCTCCTTGTCTCCCAGATTACTTTTATAGACTCATTGAAGGGAATGCGGTCACATGGGAAACTAGTTTTAAAAGGAAGCAAAATGGAGCTAGGTGTGATGGTGCATGCTTATAATCCTAGTACTTGGATAGAAGGATCGGATAGGAGGATTTCAGGTTCGAGGCCAACGTCAGCAACTTAGCAAGACCCTCAGCAACTTAGCAAGACCTTGTTTCAAAATGAAAAAAAAAATAGGGCTAGGGGTGTAGCTCAGAGGTTCAATCTCTAGGACCATAAAAACGAAACTTAAACAAAACAGAGAGAAAGCCAGATGGAAGGGAAATTCTCATTATTAACTCCCAGCTGAAGGCTGGCCTGACACAGCCGAGAGAGAGAGAGAGAGAGAGAGAGAGAGAGAGAGAGAGAGAGAGAGAGAGAGAGAGACAGAGAGAGAGAGAGAGACAGAGAGAGACAGAGACAACAACAGGTAGAGCTTGGTACTGTGAACACTTGGTAGTAAGTATCATCTTAGGATGATAACACTGGGGGATAGAATAGACAGCGTCAGAAACAAGGTCGCTGCTGGGTTCACTGTATGGGAAGAGGGGCGTCCCAGGGAGGTGTGGATGGAATGTGGCTCACTGGGGTGGCCTGGACAGAGATCAGCAGAGACTCCTACAAGGAGAAGCCTCAGAGGGGCAGATCCACTAATGCTCACACAGGGGGTTTCCATGCAGGCGCTGTGCAAAGACCTGGTGCCTTGGTGGGATCAATTCTCTGCCACTCAGGCCGTCCCCAGCAACAGAGACTTTGCTGAGGGAGTCAGGGCTCTGGGGAGCATAACCCATGTGGTGTCTCAGGAGACAGAGGAGAAGGAAAGAAGAAAGCAGCTGGGGTGGTGGCTGGGATTTCTGCATGTGAGAGTCAAGAGAGGAGTTCAAGATCGAGTCCAGGGATGGAGAATGGGCTGTCCATCTCTTTTATTTTGGTACTGGAGATTGAACCCAGGGGCATTCTGCCTCTGAACTATACCCTCAGCTTTTTATTATTTAAACAGGATCTCGCTACATTGCTGAGACTCTTGCTGACTTACTGAGGCTGGCTTCGAAGCTGTCATGCTCCTGTCTCAGCCTCCCAAGCCCTGGGATTATAGGTGTGCACCAGCACACCCAGCCCTGGGTCCACCTCTTTTTAAAGGATCTAAGGAGCCCAAAGACCACATAGCATACCCTTTTGTTACTTTTATTAAGAGAGAGAGAAGGCAACTTTTGGTACCAACCAGCAGAGTGAGGGAATTGCCAGGTGAGAATTCCTCCTGGGCTGTTTTGGACTGTCATAAAGGATCCCTTTCTGCTTTTCTCTTTATCCTGGCCAGGGGAAACGGAGGTGATCCTGCCAGTGTTTTCTAGGCTTTCTCGTGGTGAAAATAGCGTGAGATGTTGGAAGGAGATCCTGTCCCCTGTTGCCAGTGTGTGCAGCATCCTGAGGTCAGTGGAGTAGAGGATTACAAGCTCCCAGCATCTGCTGGTAACCTACTGCTCTTGGGGACCACATTGCTCCTGGCTTTTGCTATTCTACAGAGCGGTAGTGTGTTTGTTCAGTCAGGTCCTGTGGGTGAGAGCTGAGGAATATGAGCCAGGCCTCCTGGAGCTTTTGGAGAAAAATTGAACTGAACTTTCCCTCAACAAAGGAGGGTTCCACTCTGTCTGCAGATGGGTAAGTTCAGTACCCCTCAGACCTCACAGCGCCAGTGTATTGACGGTATAGACTGGGGCCCAGGAGCTCACGGTGAAAAAGGATGGCCAGGCACTTAATTGATGAATCTTTTTCTCTGAATCCCCTCTGAACATTGTATCCATTTTATAGATGAAGAAATGAGGCACAGCATGGTTAAGAAATGCATTCAAGGTCACATAGCTAGTAGGTGGCATTACTAGGGTCCAAGCCAAATCATCTGGCTTCAAGGTCCACATTTGCTAGTTCTATCATTCCACTCTTCTCTCCTCTCCCCTCCCTTCCCTTTCCTTCTCCTTCCCCTTCCTTCCCTTCCCTTCCCTTCCCTTCCCTTCCCTTCCCTTCACTTTCCCTCCCTTCCTTCCTTCCTCCCTTCCTTCCTTCCTTCCTTCCTTCCTTCCTTCCTTCCTTCCTTCCTTCCTTCCTTCCTTCCTTCCTTGTGTTTGTATATGTTTTAATATCATAAAAGTAGTTTAAACTCAGTATGGAAAACTAGGGAAAGGAAGAAAAGGAAAACTCCCATATTCACAATCCCAGACCCTAATACACTCTTAAAATTTTATGTCATTTTTTTCCTGTGCACTTTTAAAAAATGGTTACTATTTGAACTTAACATATAGTATGCATCTTTTTTCATTTAACATTGTGTTATAATAATTTTCCATGTTTCTTCTCACTCTTCTTATTTGGATATGCCAGGCAGTGAGCCAGGCCCTGGGCATCCCAAAAGGAACAAGGGAGTGAGGCCCCAGTCCTCACAGAGCCTCCTGGATCCTAGGGAATTACACCAAGTTACAGTAGAGAGTCCCTGGGAAAATTTACACCTCCTGGGTTTTTCTATTACCCTCGATGCAAAATCATGACGCCACCTTCTTCACCATTTGCTATTTTGGACCATCTCCTATTTTCACTTGTTTTCTACAATACTTGCCAGTCCTCCAGTCATCTTTGTTGCTTTTTTTGAACTCTTTAGACTCAACAGTCTCTCAAGCTAAGCTCTCAGTCGTTTTCCGCTTGCCCATTTTATTTGTTAGATCATCATCATAGATCTTTAAAGAAGGCATTCTGCCTGCCTTTGAAACCTGTCTTTTCAGTTTCCTTTGTTCACTGTTAATCCATCTCTGTTTTATGACTCTGCTGTATAATAGCAACAGCTTGAAATTATTTTTATGTAATGTTATGAGGAAAAGCACAAAATAGCTGCGTATAATAGACTTAATCCCCTATTGCTGGGCATTTAGATTGTGCCCCCTTTCCTCTGTGATCTGTAATGTGGTGATTAACATCATTCATGAATGCCTTTGTTACAGTTAGATATAAAATCATAGTTAGATATAAAATGTTCTCTAAACATTTATTAATGTTTGGAGTTGATATGATTGAGTTGTGAGGGCTGTAATCCCAGCAGTAAATAAGTCCATTGTAATGGATTTATCTGGGTGGTGGCTGGATTCCTGGGGCTGTGGTCTTGGGGATCATCTATGGTTCTTCCTCCCCCTGTTCTCCCTCTTGCTTCCAGCTTCCATGATGTGAGGAGCGCAGCCCTCTCTCTCTGTGCCTCCCACCACCATGCCCTGAGATTCTTGGTCCCCGCCCTAACATGGACTGAACCTCAACCTGTAAGAAAATAAACCTACTTTCCTCTAAAAGTTATAGTCTTCTAGATAATAGTTGCAAGAATGCTGACCGGAACGCCTTTGTTCTTTCCATTCTCTGCAATCCCACCTTCATCATTGGAAATGTCTTACTCTGTGACCTTTTTCTTTGTGGCTGAGTCCAGTGGACCCTGATCCACCTTTGTTAGCCAGCTTTTTATTACTGTGATACAATACCTGACCAAAATCGACTTAGAGGAGCAAAGGTTCATTTTGGCTCATGGTTTCAGAGTTTTTAGTCCCTTGTCACATGGTCCTAGTGCTGTGTCCTTGTGGTGAGGCTAAACATCATGGCGGGGAGCGCGTGGTGGATCAACACTGCTTCCCTCACGGTGGCTGGGGAGGGGAGAGAGAGAGAGAGAGAGAGAGAGAGAGAGAGAGAGAGAGACCGAGAGAGAGACCGAGAGAGAGCATGAGTGGGTGGAAGGGACTGGGGCCAAGACACAGTGCTAAAGCACATGTCCCTAAGGACCCACTCCTTTCAACTAGGTCCCACCTCCTGAGGTTTCCACCGCCTCTCAGTGTCTGGTCTGCTATGAACCCCTCAGGGGCTTAATCCACAGGTGTGGTCAGCACCCCCATGATCCAGTCACTCCCCAAATCCCCACCCGTCAACACTGTTGCACTAGGGGCCAAGCCGTCAGCACAGGAACCTTGGGGGACATTCCAGATCTGCACCCTAACGCCATCTTTGTCGTCCTTGCCCCTCTGTAGCGCTGGGCTCCTTCTTCTCAAAAGGCTGGTCCTTGGCTTTGGTGACACAACTTCACCTGGTTCGGCCCCAGCCGGTCTTCCTCACTCTTCCACACATCTACACACCTCGGCGTCTCCACTTGTGCGTCCTGTTCTCCAGTCTCCTCCCTGTGTGTGAGTCCATTCCCACGGCCTGACCTGACATCTACACGTTGATTTTTACTTTGTGGTTTTGGCCTTTATCTGCAAGCTTATATAACGGTGATATCATTTTCAGTCATTGTTCTTTTAGGATCCCATCTCCAATAAGCCTGACCAAGCCAGACATTGTTTTAAGGGCCCTCATACGTGTCATTTAACTTGATCCATGAAGTCCCTCTGTTGCCCCTTCAGATCTGCATCCATGGCTTCAACCAATTGTCTACTGAAAGATATTTAAACACACTGCTCCTGTACTGAACATGTAGACTTCTTTCCTGTCATTATTTCCTAAATAATACAGCATAATCACACAGCATTCACGTTGCATTAGGCATCATAAGTCATCCAGAGATGATTTAAAGCATACCGGAGTTTCCATGCAAGATATATACCATTTTATGTAAGAAATCTGAGCACCAATGGATTTTGGCATCCACAGGGGTCCTAGAACTAATCCTTTCTGGATATTGAGGGCCAACGGTGCTATTATTGTCATTGTTAGTCGAGGGAAATTGAGTCTATTGCATGTCCCCACTCTAATGTCCTAGAGTCAGCAAGTGCCATTGCTTCTTCCCTCTTTGCCGCTCCTGACTTCTCCTTCTTTGCATCTTTATCGGCCCCACCTGTGATTCAGCCCCCAGGATCTCTCTCCTTGACAATTTTAGCATCTTCCTGACATCCTGCGACCTCAAGGTGTTGGCCTGGGTGAGTCTCCCCACTGTGCCAGAGTGACCTTCCTAAAATAAAACGAAACACTGCTAGGTCTGCTTGACTTGGTCCAAAGCCTGAGATGAAGGCATCTGCCCCTGAGCTTTGGCGCTCATCCTCCGTACAGCCACGTGGTCCCCATGAGCGCACCACTTGCTCCCGTTTAGTTGTGACATTATCTGGCAGCTACCTTTCCTGGGTTTCCTCTGAAGTGACCTGGGTGCTCCTGTCTGGGACATGGGTGGCTCCTCTCCACGGCACCTCCTTGCTTTTGTGGCTGAGACCATGGTGCAGGGCTCTGAATCCACCTGGAGCAGACTCCTCCTCCTGGAGTCTGGACATGACTGTTATAGAGTGATTTGCACTCGACTGGGATTAAAACCATCCTACACCTCTCCTCCCTGGCCTGCACTTAGGGGCAAGTCCAGTTCCTAGAGGAGGATGCTCCGTGCTTTTAGCAGCATCTGTGGGGGCTGGTGTGCTGCCTGAGGCCTGCCCAGCCCCTGGACGGGGAGGCTGTGGTCTGGGCCATGGCATGGGACTCACATTCCTTTTATGCTGCTCTCTTCACAAGGCCCATGGTTCTTGCTCAGGGATTGGGGGCCTGGCAGGGGAGGCAGCCACGGGCTTGGCTGACCAGCCTTTATATTTCAGAGAATAAGCAGGCCAGGCCCCAAGCCTGACAGGCAAGGTCTGGGGAGCAGGACTTTGCAAAGGCATCCTTGGCGTCATTAAAACAGCATGTCTCTTTGGAAACAGCCTCTGTGGTCCCTGGTGTCACTCAGAGTCTGAGACACTCAGGTGATTTTGTTCCATTTGGTGGATGACCCATGATGACAGCATTTGTGGTAACTGAGCTGGCTCAGGCCGGTTGTAAATCACAGGGTAGGGTCATCTCAGGAGGAGAAAAGAGCTTCATATTTCTGCCAAGAGAGTCGGTAAATGTCTTCCAGAAACTTTAGGCTCTGAAAAGTGCAGCCACATGGTTCCCTTCTCAGTCAACTCAGGGGGTGTAGAGATTGAGAGGACCAGACACAACCATTCTTCTGTCTTTTGTGAGGAACTTGGTCCTAAGAACCAGACCCCTTAAACACATTAAAATCTTTTTATCCTTGGGCCATTCCAGTAATGTGTCTTAAAGAAATAATCAGAAAAGGGCAGTTGAGATTTATACACAACATGCTCGATCCAGGGTTTTTATAATAGTAAAACATAAAAAAACCAAAACCACACACACACACACACACACACACACACACACACACACACACACATACACACACCCTTTTAATGCCCAATGATTGGGACTAATTTAATTTAGGCACATTATGTTGGACTCTGTTCAGCTATTTAAAAAGCACATTTTCCAAGAAATATGAGAGATCTAGAAAAAAACCATATACTCCAATATTAATCAGATGAAGCAAATATATATATGTATATATATATATGAATAGGAGAAAAACTGAAAAGAAGTATCCTCAACTATTAATAATCTCTCTGAGAAATGGGATTTTGAATGATTCTTATATTATTCTTTATACTTTCCTGTATGTTCAAATATTTTCAACACCAAATGCTGAGGTTAGAGTCCATTAAAAGAGGACTATTAAACACAAAAGGATATTAAAAACCTTAACAGGGTAGATCTCTCCCTAGCATGAGGTTTAGGAGATGAGACTAAGGAGATGGCCAGTGGATCTGAGGGACATGATAATTGTGTTGGGGATGAAGAGACCAGAAGGCTAGGGCAACTGATAAGGGTCATGCAAATGGGAACATAGGATGCTTATTATTATTTATTTTAATCACATGAAACATTATGACTGTCTTTGGACATTTGAAATGGGCTTAGGGTTTGAGATGTAACCAAGGCCCAGGGCAGAGCTGTCCACAAGAGACCAAAGGGACTTTTGTATGTGTCTCTCTTCCCCATACCCACACCTGCTGAACTTGGTAGTTGAAGTTGTAGTTGATTGAATGGTCCTTTCCCAGCCAGAAATCTGGAATCATCCTTGGCTGATTTCTCTGCCCTACTCAGTGATCTCCAACTGGGTCTCGTAAACATTCCTAAGAAATGTGTTTTACATTTACACTGTCCTATTCAGGATGCTCCTATCTCCTGACCAGGCTACTGCTAAGATTTCTAGTTTATCCTCTTTCTGTGTGAGCCTGTAGCTGCAGACAGACTGTTCTTTCTGAGACATGAACCCACCTCTGTGATGCTCTTGCTTAAAACCCCTCCCCAGCTCTTCATTGCATTCAAGATCAGATCCAAACTCTGAAGTTGGTTTACAAAGCCCTTCTCAGTCTAGCTTTCCAGCCTCGTCTCTCCATTCTTGGCTCATTCCCTTTGTTCCCCTTGCCACCTGGGCATCCTCACTGACTGTTGAAATGGACAGACTCTTTCATGGGTCCCCATGCACCCTCCCTCCCACCCTTCTAAACTCTAGCTGGGAAATCCTTTTTATCCCTCTGTTATTCCTCAGAAGTCAAGGAACATTTATCCCCTCCGCTACAGTTAGATACAGAATGTCCTCGGAGGAGCTCATAAATTGGTGTTCCAAGTGGATGTAATTGAGTCGTGAGGGTTGTAATCTCATCATAAATCCACTGTAATGGATTTACTGAGCGGTAACTAAGACAGGTGGAGAAGGTGGGTCCTGGGGGTGTGACTTTAGGGACTGTGCTTGTGTCTTCGAATCTGATTGCTTGCTGGCTATTTCTTGTTTCTGGCCTTGGCGATGTGAGACCAGAGCCTTGCTGTCTCTTTTTCTGCCTCCCACGGCCATGCACTGAGATGTGCAGACACTGACTTCACACGGACTGAACCCGGAAACTCCAAAAAACTGAGAAAATAAATCGTCCTTCCTCTAAGTTGTCTGGTGAATGGCTTTGCATAATGAGATTGTTGACCAAGACACCAAGGCATTTTCTTGGGACTGTGTAATACTTCTGATCTCATTTAACACATTGCCTCACCTGGGAGGGTATAGATCTCCAATAGAGCCTCAACTCATCAAGGCAAAGGCTGGTTCATCTTTGTCTTCTGTCGTCTCCAGCCTAGTGCCTGGTGCATGGTGGGTACTTATGAGCACTGAATGGAGCATGAAGGAGAACAAGGTTGTGCCTCATCACAAAGGAAAATCTTTTAGTCAACTCTAGGATTGTATTTAATTTACAGCAGCAGCTCAGGTCAGCTGTTGATGGCTCCCCTAAATACTTTATTTAGAAAAAGTCAGAGGGTGCTTCTTAGAGAGGAGGAGAAGGGTCAAGATGTTCTGGTTAATTATTGCAGTATAACAAATCACCCCCAAATCTTGAAACTTAAAGCAATGATAACTCCTTATTTTGCTCATGAATTTAGAATCTGAGCAAGAATTGATGGAAATGGCTTATGTCTGTTTCATGTGGCATCAGTTGGTGGATGGATTGGGTGATCAACTGGAAGATCTGCTTCCAGGATGGTGCACTCATGTGGCTGACAAGGCTGGTGCTGACTGTCAGCTGGGAGCTCTGCTGACAGCAAATGGAGGTCCTGATTTCTGTCCATGTGGGCATCTCCACTGGGTTCTTGGACTTTCTCCCAGGGTGATGGCTGGGTTCCTAGAGTGTTTTCAGGTACTTGGGTGGAAGCCATTTTTGCTGAATTTTACTGATCAAGCAAGCCAGCCCAGATCCAAGGGGAAGTGAATTAGCCTCCACCTTTCAATGGGGGAAGCAGCAAAAAAAAAAAAAAAAAAAAAAAAAAAAAAAAAAAAAAAAAAAAAAAAAAAAAAAAAAAAAAAAAAAAAAAAAAAAAAAAAAAAAAAAAAAAAAAGAAAAAAAAAGTCCTGAGTATAAAAGAGGTGACACAGATAATGGTCCATTTTCCAATCTTATTTTAACCAAAAGAAGTAACCTCACAGTGTAGCATGGATGTATCCAGAATTACAGAAATGTTAGAGCCCTAGAGCCAAATTGTTGGATTTGGCAGTTGGAATGAGCTCCCTGGGGGAGACAGACAGCTTCCCACCAGAAGAGATGTTCAAACACAGTCTGGCAACTGCTTTGTAGAGATGTTGTAGAGGACAATCAAGCTCCAACAAGAAGTGGAATTGGATGGAGGGGGAGGAAATGTATTTAGTTTTATTTGTTATTTCACCATGATAAGCTATTGTCATACTATTAGCCTGGTGTTACAGCTGTAACCATCAGGCTCAAGGAACGAGTAGAGGCTGGATGAGGATGGTGGTGGTGGTAAGGATGCTGATGCTGATGCTGAGGCTGAGGCTGATGGAGGTACTGCTGGTGGCCATGGTTATGTGCCTAGGGTGATAGTGGTGATGGTGATGGTGATAGTGAAGATGATGCTGACGATGTTGGTGATGTTGGTGATAAGGCTGGTGATACAGATGCTGGCGATGGTGATGGAGGTGATGATGGGGACGCCGGCAATGGTGATGATGGTGATGGTGATGGTGATAATAATGGTGATGCTGCTGCTAGTGGTGATGGTTATGGTGGTGATTATGAAGATAATAGATGAATATGTGTAATGTTTATTTGTAGGTGCTATGCACTCTATATTAACTCTTAAACCTCAGAATGACCCTTTAAGTCAGGAATTATCACTGTGCTTATTTTATAGCTAGAGATACTGAGGCAGAGAGAGAGAGAGAGAGAGAGAGAGAGAGAGAGAGAGAGAGAGAGAGAGAGAGAGAGATTGCAGAGGCTTGGCTGTAGATTTTGGACCTGGCTGGCCATCTGGTGGGTGTGCTGGGATGCATGTGTTGTTGTCCCAGCTAGAGTGGGGCCTCCCTTGTGCCTAGCACACGTGCGGCCCATGTCTCTGAGTTAACATCTATGACATGTAATTATCCTTAGGACTGTTAGTTCCCTAGGCAGTGGCCATCTCTTCCTGCTCCAAATCCTTACTTTCTGGCACAGGCCGGGAACTTCACTGATGCTTGTAAAATGAATGATCTTACCCAACCACAGTATTGTTAAGATTTTCCTACTATGAAGTACCATAACTTGGGAACATTGCCTCTTTTCAGGGAATGAAACTTAAAAAAAAACCCTCTCTATTTGATGTGCCTGCCTTGAGCAATAGTTTTTGCTGTTTTTTAAACAGTTTTAATATTTAGAAGTCTTTGGTTTTCAAACCTGAGTGTCCATCAAAATCACAGAATCTTGTTAAAACGCAGACGCCCCTGCCCCCCGCACCTGTGTCTGAGTTGGTTAGTGCAGGGTGTGACTCCAGAATGTTCCCTTCCCCAGGTTCCAGGTGATGCTGCTGGGACTGGTCAGGGTCCACCCTGAGAATCACTGCCCCAGGGGAGATGAGACTTTATGCACCAGAATGCAGAGCGCCTCTCGGGCTGCCTTTGAACTTTTCCATCGTCTCTTTTATCTTTAGAATCCACAAAATGCATGTGCTGCGGCTTGATTCCATCAATATACAGCTCAATTTCTGTTTTTAATAATAACTCTAGGAAACAGAAATGTATCTTGTTGCGGAAAATGTTACCTCCATCAAACAAATGTCCAATGCTGTAGCGTTCGAATTGTGCTCTGATCTTTCCATTTATTAAAAACAGCATTAAGTGATTTGATTTATTAGTGGCAGCCCGGAGAGGAGGCTGATAGAAACCAACAAACAAGCAAACAGTGGGCTTTCAGATGCATGGGGACTAAGTGGAGGAATTTCCTTTTCTTTTCTTCTCTTTGATTAACGTGCAGAAATTGCACTTCTTGATGGGGTACAGTGAGATATTTCAACACATGCATATGGCATGCAGTGATCAAATCACGAGTCTTTGAGCTATTTTTTTCTAGATTTTTTTTTTTTTTTTTTGTACTTGGGATTGAATTCAGGGGCATTCTACCTCCAAGTTATATCCCCAGCTTGCTTGCTTACTTGCCTTCCTTCCTTCCTTCCTTCCTTCCTTCCTTCCTTCTTTCCTTTCCTCTCTTTCTTCTATCTATCTATCTATCTATCTATCTATCTATCTATCTATCATCTATCATCTATTATATATTTTGGTACTGGAAGTTGAATCCAGAGGCATTCTACCTCTGAGCTATGCCTGCAGCTCTATTTTATTTTGAAACTGGGTTTTGCTAAGTTTCAGAGGGACCTCACTAAATTGCTGAGGCTGGCGTTGAGCCTGAAATCCTCCTGTTTCAGCCTCCTAAGTACTGGGATTACAAGCATATGCTACAATGCCCAGTTTTTTCAAGATCTTTATGAAATAAATAATAGGTTTCTGTGAACTCTTGCAGGTTTTAACAGTTCAGTACTAGACTCTTTTTCTTCCTCCCTTCACCTGTTCCTCCTGCAGCCTCCCTCCTGTAAATTGTAGTTGTTCAGCCAACAAACCCTGCAGTCCTTGTCAGCCGTTCTAGGTTGCACACCTGTGTGCACTGGACCTCTTACAGTACAGATGCTCACAGCCCCATCCTCACCATAGGTCCTGAGTCCCACCATTTTTTCTTTGCCTCCACTGCTGCCACCCTGGCCCATTCTATACTTTTCTTTTGGTAGAATTATTACAGTAGCCTCAACCATTTCATTGTTTCTATCCTTTTTCTTGAGGTACTGGGGATTGAACCCAGGAGCATTTTACCTCCGAGTTACACCCCTAGTCCTATATTTTATTCTTTATTTTGAAACAGGATCTCACTAAGCTGTGGAGAGCCTCACTAAGTAGTGGAGACTGGCTGTGAACCTGGATCCTCCAGTCTCAGCCTCCCAAGTACTGAGATTACAAGCGTGTACCACCATGCCTGACTTGCTGCCTTCTTTTTATCTTCACCGTGCAGCAAACTATGCTCAGAAGTTAACATAAAAGTCAGGCCATGTCCACAGAACCTTGCAGGATTCCCTTTCACCAGGGTGAAAGTCAGTCTGTGCAGTGGCTATAAAATTCCAGACTTTTACCCATCATTTCTCCTCCTTTTTCTCCTCCTCCTCCTCCTCTTTCTCCTCCTTCTCCTCCTCCTCCTCTTTCTCCTCCTTCTCCTCCTCCTCCTCCTCCTCCTCCTCCTCCTCCTCCTCCTCCTCCTCCTCCTCCTCTTCCTTCTCCTTTAGGGTACTTGGGACTGAACTCAGTGGCATCCTTTTCCTGACCTACACCTTTGG
>PVLC010001877.1:0-60182 GCA_004027655.1 Graphiurus murinus | reverse complement strand
CCTAAAGCTGCCACCATACATACTTTAAGTTTGGTCCAAAAGTTCCTCAGTATGTAATGAACTGGATGTGTAAATGGACTTTAATTCTGTTCTAGTAGCACAGAGCTGAGTCTCAGCCAATCATAGTAGCTGAACCTCCAGCCAATCAGAGGCTGACAGCTGTCAACATATGACCATAAATGGCATTTGATTGGACTGCAGCCAATCACATTGTTTCTGCATGCCACATCCCCTTTTGCTGCCTATAAATATACCTTTGGGCACAGTGGGATGGAACATTTTGAGTTATTTTTGGTCTGAACTGTTGCTTGATTCATGAATCATTTCTTTGCTTAAGTAAACTCTGCTATACTTGATTTGTCTAAAGTTTTAGTACCACCATATTGGCTACTCAGTGTTTCTTAAACACTGCAGGCATGCTCCATCTCGGGGCCTTTCCAACTTCTGTTCCCTCTGTCTGTCTGGAATTCCCTCCCTCCAGAAGCCAGTAGTTTATATTCCATCATCCTGGGGCCATCCCTAAATATTCACAATATTCCATCACCCCTTACAGCCTTGTCTTGTTTTAATTATTTTCCTTAGCATCTTTTGACATACTATATCATTTATTTATATGTTACTTATTGTCTGCCTCTTATTAGAAAGCAAACTTCATGAAGATAGGAATTTTTTTGTATTTTGTATTCTTAGCACTGAGATTAATACTTGGCATTAAAACATACATATTAGTTGGGTGTGGTGGTGTATAACTGTAATCCCAGTGCTTGGGAGGCTGAGGCAGGAGAATGGCAGGTTAGAGACCAGTCTCAGCAACTTAACCCAGGCCCTCAGCAACTCAGTGAGACCCTGTTTCAAAGTAGAACAATAAAATAGGGCTGGGTTATACCTTGGAAGTAGAATGCCCCTGGGTTTAATCCCCAGTACTGAGTGTGTGTGTGTGTGTGTGTGTGTGTGTGTGTGTGTGTGTATTGAAGGAAAAATAAACAAATCTAGAAAAATGAATAGATGAATCTAGAGACTCATAACTCTTCATATTCTAGCTCAATAAAATTTACTTATTGAGAAAATACCAGGCACAGACTTGTATTACATAGACATGTAAACATCTGTCTACTTTATCCTTTTTTCTTGGGCAGAAAGCTTGACTGCAGACTGTTGCTTTCCTGTCTGGAGCCTGGTCACCTACCTTCCTCCCCCCAAGCATTTCTTCCCTGGAAGAGAGACTGGGGGAGAGAGGGTCCAGCCCACCCACTCCACTAACAAGTTTCTTGCTGACCCAAAGGGAGGCCACAGAGTTTAATTATCATATCTTGGAGCCCAAGAGTCCTTTCCTCTCTTTTCCCCGGGGGCATGCTCTTGGTTCCCAGAATTCCCACGTGGGAATCAGGACCAACCAGCAGGATTGCCATTGCATGAGAGAAGTGAGGCCACAGGGAAGGAGCCCCTGGGATGCATTTCCAAGCCATCCCCCAACCACAAAGTGAAGCTTGCAACAAGTGCAATGCCACACTTTTGCCAGAGGATGGCACTGTGGTCGTTTCCAAGAGGAAGCTGAGCCCTTCAAGAAAGCAACTTCCAAATGGCATTAACAGCTGCACTTGAAGCCCTGCAGGGAGCAGTGGAAAATATTAACTCCTGAGTAGCTGGTAAGCCGGAACCCACGCAGATGTGCAGAGGTTGACTGTGGAGGAAAGTCAGGGGCTGGTGAGGAGCTAAAAAGGGAAAAAGGGATCTGCAGGGCCATCGAGCTACCATGGCTGTGTCCCTGGCTGTGTCCTTGCTGGGGGAGGCGCAGGGCTCTACTTGCTGGGTCTTCTTGAGCAGGCCAGCAACCCCAGATGGTGGGGGTGGTTTCCAGAGATAAATTCACACACACACACACACACACACACACACACACACACACACCACTGCTCCCCACTGCGTGTGTGTGTGTAAGATTTACCTCCTTTTTCCTCCTGGATGGGCTTCAGCCAGTTATTTAAAGTGTGAATTTGCCAGGTGTGGTGGCACATGCCTATAATCCTAGTACTTGGGAGGCTGAGATGGGAGGATTGTAGGTTTGAGGACAGCCTCAGCAAGTAGTGAGACTCTCATCCTTTAGAGACCCTGTTGCAAAATAAAAATGAAATAGGCCTGGGGGTGTAGCTCAGAGATAGAATGCCCCTGAGTTTAATCCCTAACCACACACACACACACACACACACACACACACACTCACACACACAGTGTGAATTCATCTCCCCATGAGGGCAGAGATGAGCACTTGTTCATCTTCCGGTTTTGCCTGGCAATTGCTGGACACTCTGGGAATAGTTGTTGGATAAATACACGATGGATTGAATGGATAAATGATCCTTGGATTTAGGGGAGGGTTTGTTTTTTTTGTTTCCCAAGAGAAAAAGGCAATTGAAAAAAAGAAAAGGAAATTCAAGTGGCTTCCTGTATTTCTGCCTAGATTACAACTGTCACACTGTGATCATTGAAATATTAGCCCTCGACTGTTTGCAGAGGGCTTTTGCTCGTGTCTCCTTGTCTGACCATCTGTTCATCTCACTCCCTCCTAATTCCCTTGGATCCTTATCTATCCCTCTCTCTCTCTACCAACTCATCTCTATCACATACCTCTTTGAATTAGAAGGATTTAGGTCGTGTCCCTTTTCCCAACTAGATGGGGGTATTTGAGGGTCTCACTTTACATTACCCAAACACTTGTGCAGCCCTCGTGGCACTTAATCCGTGCACAGGCTCTTTAAGGAATATATCATTGGGTTAGGCAGTATTATCCAAGGATGGCGCGCCAATACATGCCTCGGTTCATGCTCTTCTTATGGAGTGATGTTGCCAGCCCTCCATGAGAGGTGGGGTCTGTGTTCTTTGTCCTTGAAGCAGGTCGGACCTTTTATGGCTTAGTCAGTAGGATGCTCAAAAGAGAAGCAGTGTGACTTCTGAGGCTGGGTCACCCCAGGCAGTAAGATGCTCCTTCTCTCCTCCTCCTCTTCTCCTTTTCTCAGGACATGTGTCATGGGAACCCCAAAGCTCCAGGCAGAGGAGGTCCCAAGAAGACACCACGCAGACAGAGCTGTTGGGGAAGCCCCAGCTGTTCTAGCCCCTGCTGTTTGAATCTTCTGGCTGAGGCTTCAAACTATCTTACTCCCTGACCTAGTCTGAAATTATAACACATGGGCGTTTTTAACCATCAAGTTTGGGGTCAATTCATGGCACAGTCATGGTAACTGCAACACTTTATTATCCCCCTCCATGTTTTAGGGGAGAAAACCGAGGCCCATCCCGCAGTTGAGTTGGCCTTGGACCTTCCCCCTCTTTTTTTTTTTTTTTTTTTTTTGTAGTACTAAAGATTGAACCCAGGGGCATTTTACCTCTGAGCTACATCCCTAGCCCTATTTTATTTTATTTTCTTGTTTTAAAACAGGGTCCAAGTTGCTGAGGGCCTTGGTAAATTGCTGAGGCTGTCCTTGAACCTACAATCCTCCTGTCTCAGCCTCCCAAGGTACTGGGATTACAGGTGTGTGTCCCCATACCCCGCTAGACCTACTTTCTTGACTTCCAGGTTGGCATGCTGCTCAGATAACCATGGTTTCCTGATGTTGACTTTAATTATCAGGCTGGAACTGAAGAAAAGACCTGATTCTGTTTGGGTTTCCTGGGTGCTAGGCACATCTTTGGCTTTGTTCACACATCAGCAGAAAAGGGATAAAGGGTGGGGTCCAGATGAGGATTAGCCAATGACAGTAGAGTTTGTAGTTTGTAGTGTCTGGCCCAGGGCAGCTGAGTCTAATGGCCTCTCAGGCACCAGACAGTGCCCGGACCCTCTGCAAGCTGCTCAGCTCTGAAAACTGGCCAGTTGCCAGCTCACAGAGTCAGGGTCTTATCACACCAGGAATGCAGAAGTTAACTGATGCTATCACCTTCACCATGGACTGTATTTGATGGTGCAGTCTAGAGGCCCAGAAGCAGAGAAAGCAGAGAAAACCGAACACACCACAACATTGCCTCTATTTTATTAGTTGCCTTGTAAAAGACATTGCAATCCATTCATCTTGGCGGTTAACAGCCCTGTCAAGAGCCTCTCGGAGACCAGCTCATCACCTTGGGACTTGTGACCTTGAGGTGGTCCTGTCAGTGGATGTTCTGGTCAGAGCTGAGTTTTGATGACCCACACTTCATATTGGGAGGGTCACAGCCCCTCAGAGGGGCTGGCTAACAAGTGGGCAGGGACCCTTCTCTGAGATTAACAGCAAATCTCAGTCTGGTCTTGGGGACTGTCAAGAAGGAGATTTTTCACACGCGATGGCTGATGGTGATGGCGCCTCCAGGCAGCCACAGCCTGCTTGTACAGTAATATAGCGTGGTTGTCATCTATGGAGGCTGTGATGCCTGTGACTTCTGTCGATTGTAAAACCGAGTTGCCTAGGCCAGTGTTATCCAGTGGAACTTTCCGTAGTGATGAAAATGTTCTGTCTTTGCACCATCCAATATGGCAGCTGCTGGCCATATGCAGCTGCTGAACACTTGGTATGAGGCTAGTGTGACGAATTTTATTTAATTTGAACTAATTTAAATAACCACACACTAGCCTCTTTGAATAGCACAACTCTAGACCACAACAGTGTTCTTCAAACATTAGCGTGTATCAGAATCTCCTGAAAGACTTATTAAAACACAGATGCCTGGGTTCCACCCTCAGCAGTCTGGATTATTGGGGCTTGAGAATTCAAATCTCTAATGAGTTCCCTGGTGATGTTGATGCCTTAGGAATGAGGGTCACATTTTGAGAGCTGTGTCATCTGGCAATTACCCCCATCTCTAAACATCCCTGTCTTAGTCCATTTCCTGTTATGATAACAGAATACTGGAGGCTGGTTAATTTATAAAGTAAAGAAGTTGATTTTGGTTCATGGTTTTGGAGGAGAGAAAGCCCAAGGGCAGAGTACAAGCTTCTGCTGAGGTTTAGGCTGCTTCAAGTGATCACAGGAAGCAGAAAGGCAAGTGGATGTGTGCAGAAGAGAGAAAAGGGGCTAAACTGTTAACCCATCCTAAGAGAATGTCCCTGAGCCCAACAGCTTCCACTGGGCCCCGCCTTCCAACACCACCATGAAAACAATCAAATTTCAAGTTGAGTTTCAGAGGGGCAAACCCTACTCTACCCCTCTGAATACTGCTGTAGTAGGATTGAATGATAATTTGATTGGAACTGACCTCTAGCAACACAATGTAAGCTGGAGTGCAGCAAGAAAGACCTTGTGGGGGTCCCGGGATAGAGCGTTATTTTGAAACCAAGTAGGAGTGTTAAGAAATTAAGTCTGGACTCTACAAACTCACAGACACAAAGACTTCTATTTGGAAAGGGCCTTAGGGACCATCCGATTTGCATTCCAAACTTACAGATGGGAAACCAAGGCCCAGCCAAACACAGTCAACTGTGAGAGGTGCCACCTACCTCTTGTTCTAGGACCTAGCACATGAGGGGCCTCCACTCCACGCTGCCTCTGTGCAAGGGCTGAGGAGGACAGGAGCTGAGGCTGGCAGTGTAGGTGTCACAAGCAGAGAGGAAGGACCCTCTCTAGGGATAAGACAGGGCCCTGGATGCCCAGTTCTTTACCCCCAAAGAGGAGGCATTTCTAGAGGCCATCTTGGAACCAGTCCTTCCTCATCACCCAGAGGCTACAGCTCCATGATTTTTCTCTTTCTTTTCTATCTTGGGGGCAACTCAATTGATAAGTACTAAACACTTCTGTTAAAAAAGAAAAAAAAAATCATGGGAGAAGATTGAACCCACTGGTAGAAATGCTATTTTGAGAGCCTTATGTGCATATTTTAGTAATCCATGCCATCCCCGTTCCTTGAGCTGAGCGGAAGAGGACAGATAGACCATGGTGACATAAAATTGCTGCCATTTATCAAACGCCTGCTGTGTGCCAGACGTGGGATCAAGTCCTTTCTACTCCCAATCTCATTAAAGCTTCACAAAAAGCCTAGGAGGCAGATGTTATTATTATCATTTTTTAGGTGGGAAAGCAAAGGCTTAGAGTGATTAAATAACCAGCCTGGGTCACCCAGCTGGTAAATGGAAGGATGGAGATTTGAATACAGTCTGTCTGGCACCAAATTCTGGGTATTTTTCATTGTGCCAATAGGGTGTAACCCAGGAGGTGCGTGAGCTCTCTGGTCCTGCACTTTGGGGCCGGTGCTTCTGTGTGGTGCTGCCTTCTGGATGCCCACCTGCCTGCCTCAGTGCTGCTCAGTACCTAGGAGTGAGGGTGAGACACCTGCAGAAAAAAACCTCACCCTAACCCTGAGATAATGAACCCAGAGAGGTGGATATAAGAAGGATTTTGGTTATAAGTAAAAGAAACCTGAATTAAAAGGGAAAAAAAAGGCACATGTCACAGGGAAATTCAAGGGAGATGAATATGGTCTTCAGGTATGGTTGGATCCAGGGTTTCGCTGACTATCACCAGCAATTCCTTTTTAGCGTTGTGGTTCTTTTTCTCTAGGTGGGCTTCATTCTCAGACAGACAGGGCAAGGATGATCTCCATCAGCTATTGACCTGCATTGCCTTTAGAGCTGAGCTCAAAGAGAGGAGAGCTTCCCAGCCAGAGCTCCAGCCAAAGTCTCAGGGATGACTCTCATTGGTTCATCTTGGCTCACACAACTCTCTGCTGTCCAATCACTGTAGCAAGGGGGGCGGAAGTAATCTAATTATACAGACTCCTGTCATAACTATCCTTGAATATGGGATCTACCTCATTTGGGTGCTTCTTTAAAAGTATGATGTATTTTATTATCAGAAGAAAAGCATAACCCCAAACCCCGATAGTTACTATGATCTGCAAAATTGGTCATGACACTAGTTTGAAAGCCCTGCTAATGGAGTAGCCAGAACTTGGGCTGTTCTATGCTCTGCGTTAATTCTGGATTGTTTCTTAACATCAGCTTCCCATTTAACCCTTGCTATGGGTTGACTATGTCTCCCCAAGATTCAAATGCTGAAGCCCTAACATCCAAGGTGATGCTATTTGGAGATGGGGCCTTAGGGAGGGACTAAGTTTAGATGAAATCTCCAGGGTGAGGCTCTCATGATGGGGTTAGGGTCCACATAAGAAGAGGAAGAGACCAGAGCCCCTTCTCTCTGCCATGTGAGCACACAGTAGGAAGGTGACTGTCTGCAAGCCAGGAAGAGAGTCCTTACCCGAACCCGATCAATCATGCTGGCACCCTGATCTGGAACTTCTGGGCCTCTGGATCCATGAGAAATAAATGCCTATTGTTTAAGCCACTCAGTCTGGAATTTGTGTTACCCAAGTTGTTCTGGAAGCCCAGGCAGACTAGGACAAGTGCTCTAAATGCCTGGTGCATCCTTTGGCTGCAGACCCCAGCTTCATCCCCTGGTGTTTGAGCTCACCACCGCCATGAGCTGGCCACAGGGACTGCTAGTGTGGCAGAGGATGTCTTGACCTCCGGGCTTCTTGTCCAGGTGATCTAAGAGGCTCTCTCTCTTACTTTGCAGCCCACCCTTCTCTCCCCTGTGTCTTTCTAGCAGGTGAGACCACTTCCCGCCATGCATTGTGATCAGGGGGAGCTCAAGGAACTTGCCTTTCTTCATGTTTCAAGGAATCTGGGTAATTTCCGGCTGGTTGAATATATCTCTGTGCAGTTCAGAAGTAGGAAGTGGCTGCTTGGATCTGGAAGACCTAGAACTTGGCACTCCATTAATTTGTGTTTATTTTCCCAAGCAGGGATTATCCCTGGGCCCTACCAGCCTGCCAGATGGATTGGCCCCACCGGGGACAAGCCAGACTTCACGATGACCTCTGGATCCAAGCTCTCTGGCTGCCCCACCCTGAGGACGCACCTCTGAGCTGAGGTTTCTTCCCTTTGAAGAGCACGGCCCCGGTCTTGTGTGTCCTGTTACCACACTGCCCTGATTTTGGACAAGGATGATTAGTACCCATGGGTGCAAAGCAAAGGAGTGAAGACTTGGCCCAGGAAGGATTGGCAGGAAAGTAGAGCAGGACCCAGGCACAGTGGTGCATGCCTGCTTGTAATCCCAGTACTTGAGAGACTGAGACAGGAGGAACATGGGTTTGAGGTTAGCTTCAGCAACTTAGCGAGGCCCTCAGCAATTTAGTGAGACCCTGTTTCAAAATAAAAAAATAAGATAAGGCTAGGGTTGTAACTCAGAGGTAGGACACCTCTGGGTTCAAATTTCAGTTACACACACACACACACTCACACACATGACAGAAGATCTGGCTCCTTCTTGGGCAAGGGGTTTCTTGAAAATACGTATAGTGCATGCATTTTAGAATCTGCGTGGAAAGGAAGAGCCTTTGAGTAAATGCTAAGAGTTCTATCACCTTGCTAGGTAGAAGGGCTTGGGTGTCTTTATCTGGACAGTGAACTGTTTGTGCTGGGCAGGCAGCTACCTGTGTGTCATCCGGTAGACTTAGTTCTCTTCATCTGCTTATCCAAAAGGTGTCAGTGACCACACACAACATAGCAGAGGCTGGATTTGCACCCAGATCTGCCTGCTTATCTAGCCAAAGATGTCATTTTTATGAACACAATGGAGGAAGAAGCTCCTGAGGGAACCAGGACAAGGTGGGCTGGGAGGAGCATCCAGCAATGGCTGGGACAGGAGAAAGAAACTCCATAGAGAAGGTAGGGAAGCTGTTAGCTGGGACCCTCAGGGCAGCCCTAGTGGGTAGGTGCAGAAGGGAGGTGTATACCTGTAATCCCAGTACTTGGAAGGCTGAGACAGGAGGATGGCAGGTTTGAGGCCAACCTCAGCAACTTAGTGAGACCCTTAGCAACTTAGTGAGATGGTTTCAAAATTAAAAAATGAAGAGGGATGGGGGTAGAATGCCCTTGAGTTCATTCCTAAAGGGAGGCCAGAGATCAGGGAGCTTTGATTTGATACAGCAGGCCACAGAGACCCAGGAGGGTTCCCAAGAAGGAAGTTCAGGGTCAGGAGTGGCCTTCAAGAAAGATTGTGCTGTCAGGTCTAAGACAGTACATCAGGAAAAGGGGGAGGTGAGATGTGTTAAGAAGAAATTTTCTGTGTGCTCTTTGGATTTTCCCATGAATTTGGGCCTTGCTGCCCAAATTTGGCTTTTTCCTCAGCCTCCTTCCTGTTGGTCTCTGGGAGAGGCCCGGAGGCACCTCATGCAGCCCGCTTCCTTCTCCCCTGACAGAGGGACCAGCAACACCTGGCGCCCTGCCCGAGTCTCTCGGAGAACGGGGGAAAGTCCTTGTGGGTCTGGCTACCGCTCCTGCATAAGGATTTATGAGCTGTGAGACTCAAGATCATAAGGCTCCCATATTTTGCTCTTTTTAAAGGCCAATAACTTAAGAAAATGTTTTTGCCATCAGGAGAAACTTCAAAGATCCTGGAGAATAACATGCTGAGAATTATTGAAAGGAGCCATGGCACACATCTTGAATTTCAGCACAAAAGAATGTGCCGAAGCTGGGCAGGCCTCTTCACAGTTTAAGCCTTTCTTTGTTTTTCTTCCTTGCTTTGCAATCAAACGCAGAGCCGAAGCTGTTAGGCATTTGGCCGTGGCCATCTGGAGGGCAGGCTCACCAACCTGATTATTTTTCATCTGGAGGAGAAGGCTCCCAGAGGCAGGAACTATTGAAAACATCTCTTCATTTTAAAAAGCTATATATATATATAAAATCTCCCTGCTGCTGTCGTGGGGTAAGATGGTCTCACAAGCCTCTTTCCTGGGCATGTGGAAGTTATTTAAGGCAATTATGTGCAAGGCGGAGGGTGGACATCCTTGGAGCTAGGGCCTGCCGTTTCTAGCTGGGTTGACTTTGGCCAAGTTATTTAAACTTGCTGAGCCTCAAGGTTATCACCCATGGATTGAGATAATGGCTTCCCCAACCGTTTCTCAGGCTGTTGAGAACATCTAGTGAGATCACGTTTACACTTGTTCGGGTGTGATCTGTGTCCCCACCCATGTTCCTGCTTGAAAGACCAGATTTCTGCTTTCCCTGTGTATTTATTCCCTCTTGAGGGAGAAGAAGGGCTCATCTGCTGCTCAGAGCTTTGCAGCTGTCCGCAGAGGTTAACCAGCAAGTTGGTGATTGCTCTGGCCCCACCTGCCTGATGGATCCGGAGGCCTTAGTGAACCTCATCATGCAGCCAGTTGTGGGTGGCCTTGGTGTAGGGTCTGCAGGTCATTGCACATTTGCGATCTAGCCTCTGAGTCCATTTTCTATTGCTATAGCAGAGTACTGGAGACTGGGAATTTAGAAAGGAAAAAGTTTACTTAGCTCAGCGTTTTGGAGGTCCAAGAGCACAGTGCCTGCTCAGCTTCTGATGAGGGCGTGGGCTGCTTGCTGCATGGATAGCAGAACAGCAGCAGGTAAGCAGGCGCACGTGAAAGAGGGGCCCTCTGGCAAGAGGGGGCGCAAGAGAAAGCTAAGGAAGCAGAAGTCTCATAACCCAACGCCTCCCATACTCTTACATTGGCAATTAAAATTCAACCTGAGTTTTGGTGGGGACCAACCATCTTTTCAATCACAGCGGGGTAAAGTTTAGGTGACGGTCCCAAGAGGGAAGGAGGAAGGCCCTACTGTGCCCCTGTGTTTTGGAGGTGACAGGACACTTGTTCAGCATGAGTTCAGTGACTGTTTGGGTTTCCAGTTGGCTGGTGACCTCTGAGTGGGAAGATGGTCGAGATTATAGGGACAGAACAATTCAGGGATCATCATTGAGCCCATATTAAAGACCAACTGCTGGCAACACTGGGAACATTGCAAAGTGTGTCTGTCACTGGGCTCTTGGCTGCCTTACTGCATTTCCTCATTCACATCTTCTCTGCTGCTTTGAGAATCTGTTTTCCAGAAAGACTCTGGTACTAGTCGTGTAAACTTGAAAGAGAATTTGGGTTCATGTATCCTGTGTTACCAGGGGATTTGCATTTGAAGCCTGATGCTTATTAGGGAAAGAAAGCTTCAGTCATCACTGGGAAGATTTCGTCGAGAGAGGGCCATGGGGAGAAGTCTCCGATGCCTCTGATGTTTTGCCCCTAAAATTGCCCTCT
Source organism: Graphiurus murinus (assembly GCA_004027655.1). Lineage (NCBI taxonomy): Eukaryota > Metazoa > Chordata > Mammalia > Rodentia > Gliridae > Graphiurus > Graphiurus murinus. The sequence goes on along the minus strand of PVLC010001877.1, from coordinate 49,100 downwards.
CTACTTCCTCAATGGAAAATCAGCCCTGTGCGCTGTCCCTGAGAACACAGGGGCTTGATCCTGACACTCCCCTTGGGGCCCACTCAAAGCCTCTTTAAAGACTTGTCTTTGCTCTTAATTTTAAGGAAGGGGCAGAAGTTGACAGCTCTGGTGTCTTTTTAGGTCAGTCTTCAGAGACACATCGATGTGACCTGCTGACCTCCAAACACGAGTATCATGACAGCGTGAAAAGTATAAAGAAGAAAATATAATGAGTTTGTGCACTCTTTGAAGTGGGTGCTGTTATCATATTCATTTTTATACAAAGGAACTAAGGATTAGAAGGATGAGTAGGGCCAGGTGTAGTGGTGTACGACTGGAATCCCAGTACTTATGAGGCTGAGATAGGAGGATCGCAGGTTGGAGGCCAGCTTCAGTAACTTGGTGAGGCTCTCAGCAACTTAGACGCTGTATCGAAATAAAAAATAAAAAGAGCTCAGAGGTAGAATGCCTCTGGGTTCAATTTCCAGCACTAGCCCCGCCTACACCCAAAGAAAGATAAGTTTGCCCAAGTCTGCCCAGTTTGTAAGAAGTCAGAGATGGGGCCAGATTCAGGTCTGTCTGAGCTGCAAGACGATGCTCTTATTATCCACGGGGAGGTTTTTCCCTCTAGCTTTGCAGATGTGCCCGTTAGGAGGATGTTGGCCGGTGAATAAGAGAAAATCAACTATAATAGCTTAAGCAAGTAAGAGGATATTTTCCCTACAGAGCCAGTGGTTTACAGGAGAGCAATCCAGGTCTGGTTCACTGTGTGTGTGTGTGTGTGTGTGTGTGTGTGTGTGTGTGTGTGTGTGTTGTGTACTGGGGTTTGAACCCAGGGGTGTTCTACCCCCTAGCTACACCCCCAGCCCTTTTATTTTTATTTTGAAATAGGGTCTTGCTAAGTTGCTGAGGCTGACCTCAAAACCTGCAATCCTCCTTTCTCAGCCTCCCAAGTATTGGGATGACAGGTGTGTGCAAGCATACCCAGCTGGTTCATATCCTTTTATTGTTCTGCTACATCATCTCTAATGTGTCTCTTCCAATCCTCAGTCACAACATGGTTGCTGCATTTTGCTGCTTTGCACCTGCATTCCAGGCAGGAGGAAGGAGGCGGAGACAAAGGGGTCCTTCCCCTCTGGGTTTTGTCTTTTCAACCTGGAGGGCTGGTTTCCCTAGTAAATTTCTGTTTAAATCTCCTTGACCAAACAATGTCATGGTATCACCTCTAATTGAAAAGGAGACTAAAAATAGCACATTTTTGCTTCCTAGCCTCTAACATAGAGGAAAGCAAGAAATACAGGGCTGGGAAGAGCTAAAAATGATGCTCTCCAGGTTCTGCTCAGCTTGTGACCTGAAAGTGTCCTTCCAAAGGTTACTGGTGGGAGGGGCTGGGTGGTGCCAGTCTTCCTCTCTGAAAACACAGAGTGTAGAATCAGCCCCTGCTCCCTCTTCTCCTCCCAGATGGCAACCCATGTGCCTCTACTCACTCACCCTGGAGCACCCAAGGGTGCAAGGTCCCATGTAGGTTCTCAATTCAGTCCTTCCTGACTGCTCTGTGGCAGTCCAAGGAGAACCACTGACTCATTTTACTGTGGGACTCACACATCCTCCCCAGACCTCACCAGCTGCGTGGCCACCCTGTAAAGATGGGGTGGGCCCTCCTGCACCCTGATTTTGAGGCTGAAGTGTCCACATATGCATTAAGGGAGTATGCAAGTGTCCATTTCTTGCCCAATGAGGCTTTTGGGGAGAAGCAGGCTGGGCCCTTCAGCTCTTCTGAAAATAGCCTGGGAGAACAGGGGAAGGAGCCTGGGTCAGGGGCCGTTGTGGTGTCACAGACAGCTCTGCTAGCCAGGGCAGAATGCCATAGACTGCGGGCTTTAAACCACATGCATTGATTTCTCAGACCTGTAGAGGCTGGACACCTTCGATGAGGGTGCCCAGGGGTAGAGAAGAAGAGGAAGAAACTGTGAGCTCTAAAGGTGAAGTCGCACTATCACACCAGCCCTCTCCCCTGGGCTTCCCGCAAAGGGCCCCAGGCCTGGCCCTGGGCCCTGGGCTGTGGCCTGATGTCTGGGACTGTGAAGTTGTTACCTTGACTCTGAGCATCCCCTGCAGCTCGGCCTCTCTCAGCAGCGTCCTGCTCCTTCCGTGGGTTTCCTTGGCTCTCTGTTCACTTCTTAAGTGTGTTTTTAGTTCCTTGCACAATCGAGACCCTGGATCTATCTCCTGGACTCTGGTTAATCCTCCCAGGGCCAGTCTGTCTACAGCGGTTGGTTTAGTCTTTCTCTTTTTCTGCTGCCATGTTGCTGAGACCCTGACACAGTGCAGAATCATGTGGCCGCAGCGTTGGGGGGAGAATCTGTGTAAAGTGCTGCAGTTAGAAGGTCTGCGGCTGTATTTGTGACTCTTTGGCCCTGGCCTCTCCTCTCCGCTAGACTCCACTGTTAATGTCTGGTGAGGAATGGAGAGACTTCCTCACCATCATCCTTGTCCTTGTTTGAGGTCGCTCGGCCTTCCCTTGGTGGCCCTCATCCACAGCAGGGGGTCTGGACACGCAAGGATATGGGGCACCCCTGGAAGGGACTTACGGTCAGATTGGGAGGTGGGATTTACACAAGGAAAGAAACACGGGGAAAGCAGGACATAGATGCCAAGTAAATGACAGATGTAAGAGACACTGAGGGTGCACAACCCAGGAGGCCTCTTGGGAGAGACGGCCACTTGTGCCAAGCAGGGAGGTTGAGATACTGATGAGCACGGTGTGGGAGCACCCCAGACGCCCCACTGCCCACAGGTGTTGTTAGGGTCCAGATATGGGATAGCCCCCAGAAAGGCTTGTGTGCTGGCAATGCAGCAAGGCTCAGAGGTGGAGGGCAGCTGGAGGAGGGGGGGCCTTCGGGGCATGGCCTCAAGGACTTTATCTGTCCCTCACCACTTCCTGTCTCTCTCTCTCTATTTCCAGCTGCCAAGAGCAGAGAGCAGCTCTCCTCTGCCACGTGGCTGCCCTGTTTCTGCTCTGGGGCTGGCCAAACTGCTGAACATCTGAAACCTGGAGTCCAAACAAACCTTTCCTCCTCTAAGTTGATCTTGTCAAGTATTTTGGTCACAGCGATGGAAAAGCTGATGAAAACAGGTGTGACCATGGGTGGGTGGGGGGGCTGATGGGGTAAGCCTATACTATCCAGAATTCTCTAGAATGATTCTCTTGGGGGAACTTGTCAGAATCCCTAAGAAGGGTAAGGCTTGGGGGTCTCCAGAGGTCTTTGCAAATCAAAGTAAGTCCTGGGGGGGGGGGTACCGAGGCTGCCCATTGCTACTTTGTGGGCTCTGCCCTAATGCTTCCTTGGAAGAAGGAGGGGAATGACTTCGTAGATCCCGATTCCAAGCTGAATAGTGGATGACTACTCCTAGAGTGGTTCTATACATCTAAAATCCCGCTTTTCTTTGCATGGACTAGTTTGAGGCACATCATTTCAGTTCTTTGGGTCATTTCAGTTTCTTGATATAGCCACTTACCCATTTGCCTATATCAATACATTTGGCTATATCAGTACTAGTAACTGATCATTGTATTTCTCCATACATGGCCTTATTTCCTTTACTCGTCATAATTCTGTGATGTGTGTTGCTTTCAATATTGATGGAAAATATAGACACAAGAAGTTTTGGGAAAATTCAGCCCTTTTTCTAATACTCTATGTGAGTACATATGAGCGAAGGAGTCAGAACCAGCACTGAGATCTTTTGGATGACTTATGTCCTCTTGGCCTCTCAGAATGCAAAACAAAGGCTCAGCCAATGCGAGGCACGCCCATCAAAGTGAAAGCAAACCCGAAGCAAGTGCTATCAGCGGGGGTACCACTCCTGAAAATTCCTGGCTGCTGTCAGTGTTATGTGAAGGTGTGTTCCTGGGGGCTGTTGTTATTGTTTTGTGTATTGCATTAACTGAGCACAGGGGGAGGGTGTGCCCCAGGCTCCAGGAAGAGCTTCTCACGGTCAAAACGACTCCACTCGATAGAGCTTGCAGAGCTTGCATGGTCTGTAGCTTCCCCTCGGATACAGCGCTTCTATCCTTTGGATGCTGGGGTCTTCAGCTACCAGGAGGAGTCCTTGATTTGTTGCCCTTGGATCTTAATATGTTTTTGGATACGTGCGCCCGTCCACACACACGCACACACACGCAGATGGCACTTTCTCTTATTGCTGTTGCCATATCAGCCTTTAAGTCCTTCTTGGTTGCATTACATGGTGAGCTGGAACTCTTGATAAAGGAGTTCTGTACAGTGATGACAAGAATTGATTTCCAATTTCCTGCAGAATGACTCTATCATTGCCAGTGACTCAGGCAATTTAGCTCATATTCCAGGCCTGCCTGGGAGTGATAGATCACACTGACAGCTTCCCAGTCATGCAGGAGGTGGATTTTGACAAGATGAGGAAAGGGACATCTTCAGAGAGCTTTGCGTGGGGGGTGGCCGGAAGGGATTGGCTGCCCCAGGGCTTTGGGCCACCCCAAGTGTCTGTCGTGTTGAGAGTCGGGTGTGCCTTTGGCGGGAGGGGGACGCTGGCTCGTGTTCTGGCTTCCAGTGGCTGCCTGGGAAAGTCCTTTATTCTGCTCCAGAAACTGGTCAGCCCTACTCACGGCCTAAGTCAAAAGACAGAGGGGATCAACTTCCACTTGTTTCCTCCTTAAAGTCTCTTTTAGATGGTGTCTGTGGAGGGCAAAACAAGGTTTGCAATATTGTGGGTTTAAATGAGGCCGCCTGGCCTGGTGGAATGCCCATGGGGAAATGAAGTTACTTTTGTTTTTCTCATAGGCTCTTCCTCTTACTGGCTGTAGGACCTTGGTCACATCCTTTAACCTCTCTGAGGTTCAGTTGATTTATTTGTTAATGGACACAATCATATCACCTTGCAGGCTACTTGGGGGATGGAGCTAGAGGAAATAATATGTAGGGGCTCAACTCAGAATCCCCTTTCTTGTTGGGTTCTTCTCTTCATTAAGCTACAACCATTGGGCCCTTACTGTCTTCCTGCCATGGGTCAGGCCTTGCTGACATAACAGGAGGGTCTTAGTCTGTGCTGCTATCACAAAATACCACAGGAAGAGTAACTTATAAAGAACAGAAAACTTCTTCTCATAATTCTGAAGGCTAGAAGTCCTAGATCAGGTCACGAGCAGGTTTGGTGTCTGGCGAAGGCCCAGGGTTTATTTCCAAGATGGCTCTTTGGTAGCATCCTGCAAGAATCCTCTGGAGGGATGAACTCTCCCATGGCAGAAGGTAGAGGACAAAAGGGTGCTGCCTTCAACCTTGAGCTCCAAAGGACCAGAGTGCTGATCCCATTCATGAAGATGGAGGCCTGTGACTTAATTACTTCCCCAAAGGCACACATCTTACATCTTCAAACCACCACAGTGGGGATTAAGTTTCTCTTTCATCTATCTATCTATCTATCTATCTATCTATCTATCTATCTATCTATCTATCTATCTATCATCATCATCATCATCATCTATCTATCCTGAAGATTGAACCCAAGGGCATTCTACCTCTGAGCTACATTCCCAGCCCTATTTTACTTATTTGTATACTTGTATTAGTGCATTATACTCTCACATCATAATGTAAATCATAGTTTTAGTGACCTCCATGCACACAGCACTCAGTGGACTCTTCCCTGGCTCCCTCCCCACTCCTCCCTTCTCCATACAGGATATTGTGATTCCACATTGGTATTCTCACATATGTACATGTTGATGGAAGTAATTCCTTCGTTGATCTTTCCTATTCCCCCCTCCCCTTCCCTTAGACCACCTCCCTGGCTCCACTGGAGTTTCTCCTCAATTATCTTGTGTCCCTCTGGTGTCCTGATTACTCCCTAGCTTCCATATATGAGAGAAAACATATGACCCTTCACTTTTTGTGACTGGCTAATAATCTCACTTAACATAATGTTCTCCAGGTCCATCCATTTCCCTGCAAATGACATAATTTTGTTCTTTACTGCTGAGTAGAATCCCATTGTGTGCATGTCCCATAATTTTGTAATCCATTCATCTGTTGATGGACACCTGGGTTGGTTCCACACATCTTGCTACCACCACAATGGGAATTAAATTTTAATACATTCATTGTGGAGGGGCATCATTCAAACCATAGCAAGAAATGATAGACAGACAAGGGATGCATACAAGTAAATCAGTGAGATGGCAAGATAAATAACAGAACTTCCACCCTAGCTGGCTGCGCACCCTCCCCTGGGACGCCATGGCTCTTTGGGCTGTCTCATTCTGTGATGTTGCTCTGTGCTCAGCTGCTTGGGCCCAGGTGTGGAGATTCTCTGTGATAGGAGAGAAGGCCATTTCTTGTGATCTTCACATCCACAGCATCTGGCACATGGCCCAGGACAGAGTGGGGCACAGAGTCTGTCTCTGTGTGCTCACCTACCACCAGCGGGAGCTCAGCTGACACACAGTGAACCCCAATACTTTATTTCATCACTACCTTGGCTGTTCCCTAAACCTCCCAACTCTATGAGACCCCAGCTGCCCTCCCAGGCAAAGCCTTGCTGTTATCCCTACCCTAATGCCACCTGTGGTACTGGGGATTGAACCCAGAGGCTTTCTACCTCTGAGTTCTGCCTCCAGCCCTATTTTATTTTGAAACAGGATCTCAGTAGTTTGCGGAGGACCTCACTAAATTTCTGAAGCTGGTCTCAAACATGCAGTCCTCCTGTCTCAGCCTCCATTTATGGGCAGGCACCACCATATCCGGCTACCTAAACGTCTTTTACAAGGCTCTGGCTCTGTTGTCAGCCGAGTTCTACTCTGGGAAGAACAAGCAATGTGCAGCTGTTGGATCTGTGAGTGTGTCCTGCTGGGCTTTTACATTTGGATACCTGTCACCTTGACCAGCTTGACCACCTGAAGCCGTGGTCAGTCCTCCTTTAAGTGTGCCTGGAGAAGTCTTTCCTTAATTTCTCCGTTTTTCCCCCCTTTGTCCATAAAATAAAGATAATTCTGATGAATTTATCAATATTATTAGAGAATTGCTTGAAATCATGCGTGGAGAGTGCAAAGCGATCAGTGAAGCATGAAAAAGGCAGAAGGATAATTCATAACACCTGGTGAGTGATAGGTAAATGTGTGTATTCTACTTTTGAAGGGTGTAACATGTGAAGTAGGTGTTTTCCTTCTATTATAGCTCCTTCTTCCCCTTCCTTTCTTCTTCTTCTTCTTCTTCTTCTTCTTCTTCTTCTTCTTCTTCTTTTTGGTACTGGGGAAAGAACCTAGGGACATTCTATCTCTGAGCTACATCCCTAGCCCTATTTTATTTTATTTTTTTGTTTTGAAAAAGGATCTAAGTTGCTGAGGCTGGTTTCAAACCTGAGGTCCTCCTGGCTCAGCCTCTCAAGTGCCAGGATTACAGGTATGCACCACCATGCTTGGTTTAGCAGGTACATTTGTTTGCATCGATTCATTCATCCATTCATCTGCCAAACCTTCACTGATTACACACTGGCTGCTGCATGAAGTTGCTCTCTCTGGGTAGCATGTTGAAATAGACAGTACTCGGCCTCCCAGGGTCATTCTAGCATTGTAGAACACAGCCCCATGAGGACCAGGAGGATTTCTCTGTGCCGTGATGCCAGAATAAACCGAATTCATGTAGTCCTCACAGCAACCATATGAGGTGAGCCCATTGCCATTTCTAGTTTGCAGATGTGGAAACTATGGCACAGAGGTTAAGTAATTTGCCCAAGGTCACATGAGAACAGCAGAGTAGAGATTCAAACCTGGGTCCTGTGAAACACACTCTGCTCTTACACACCACATTTTATTCTATGTGAGGGGTGGATTATATAGAGGACTTACCACATTGTGGGCTAAGTAGAAACCCCAGATATTGAACATCAGCCCCCTGCTTTTTTTTTTTTTTTTTTTTGGTACTGGGGATTGAACCCAGACATATTCTACCTCTGAGCCACACCCTCAGCCTTAGTTTATTTTTTTAAATTTGGAAACAGGGTCTTGATAAGTTGCTGAGGCTAGCTTTGAACCTGTGATCCTCCTGTCTCAGCCTCCCAAGTACTGAGATTTCAGGAGTGTGCCATCATGGCTGGCTACCTCCCTGCTGTAATTAGGACTAAATGCATCCACTTTATCAAAACCTTTGACAGCAGAAAGAATGGTCAGGGACCCAGGAATGGAGCACACGCACATATGTGCAAGTGTGAATGTGCAGATGCATACACACGTGCACTGGTGCATGGCGAAAGGACAAAGCCAAGCAGCCACAGAAGCAAGGCCAGCGACATAGCTCTGCAGAGAGGACACTGAATTCTTCCTCCTCATTCACTGCTTCCGGAACAGAGACAGAGCATGGCTAAGGCTCCAGCAGGCTGACCAACCAGATATGTCTAGAGAACCATTGATGAGTCGGGTGGGCCCCCTTACCCACATTCTAATATGTAAATGTCCACCATACCTGTCTCTGTGTGAGGGCCATTATCCTCATTGTACAGTTGGAAAGCCCAAGGCTCAGGCAGATCTCTTTAGGTCACAGAGCTAGTGAGGGGCTGGGACAGGATTCACATACACACCTCCTGGATCCCAGTCCACTGTTCTTTCCAGCATCATTCAGATGCTGCTTCCCATGTCTGCTCAGTGGATATTTTCTTTGATAAATTGCACCAGCGTTTATCTGCAGACCTGATGGTCTAATTGCTGTTCTGCGTATGCTGTGCGGCCAGTCCAGCTCCCAGTGCAAGCTCAGGCCGTGGCCCTCACTCTCTTCCAGTCGGGAGCTCCAGTGGGCTCTGCACACATTATTCATAGGGCCCCTCTTAATGGAGTCTGCTTCTTTTCACCCCCTTCCAGAAGCTGCCAGTCACATGCGCTCTCATTCACCCCTCCCAGGGATGCAATGGGACTGTATAATCGCTCCCTCCACACCTGTCAGGTAGATGCCACATTAGGTAGCCTGTTTGAGGTTGTTTTTGATTCTGATCACAGTGATTGAAACAGATGTACCTTGTGGGTCTTATTAAACGGCAGGGAAAATGACTCATCAGACATCTGACTTGTGCCGAGGATTCTTTGCGCCTGGATGACGCTGCCTTTTGCCCCTTAAATAAACCAGTGATTAGTTTGTTGATCAATAGCTAAGATTGGGTGAGCTGGAGGAGAAGCTGTTTAGTCACAGACACATAATGCAGTGGCCTATTGTGATGCTCTCCTGCTACGGATTTTTAGAAGTCTTTGCTCCCTTTGCCAGAGAGAGACATCATCTGCTTCTCATTCATCCACGTCTTTATTCATTTATTCAAGGGATATTGACTGGGCACATCATGTGGCAGGTCCAGTGTTAGGTGTTGTGGATACCGTTTTGATAGACAAGACACAGTCCCTGCTTCCAAGAGACTCACTGTCTGGAGGGGGGAGAGAAATACATTTGAAAATTATCATGGTAGGGGTACAACAAATAATGGTGTATTCATGAAGACACATTTTAAGGGTGTATGTGAAGAGGCAGCTGCTGACATGGCCCTCCATGCCGCCTGCCCCTTCTTCCTCCCTCCGGAAGTCCTTGCTGATCTTCTTGTGGCCCTTAGCTGCCCCCTGTCCCAGCTGCCCATCATTTCAGCAGGGCAGGCTCCCTTCTGAGAGCTATGGGGTTCATGTTCAGGGATAGTGATGGCTGCATGCCTACCTGCTATGGACCAGATGTTTGTGCCACCCCACTCCCATTTCTATGTTGAAGTATCCCCAGTGTCATGGGGGTGATTAGGTCATGAGAGTGGAATTCTAATGGGTGGGATTAGTGGCCTTATAAAAGGGATCTCAGAGAGTTCTCTCCCATCCTTTCTGTGTGAGGACACAATAAGAAGACAGCCATCTACAAACCAGGAATTGAACCCTCACCAGACACCAGATCTGTTAGCATCTTGATCACAGATTTTCCAGCTCCCAGAACGGTGAGGAATAAGTGTTTGCTGTTTAAGCTACCCAGTCTGTGATAATTTATTATAGCATCCCAAACTGACGAACATACCACTCAATGTCCAATCTCTTCTTCTTTAGTGTTTTTGAAGGTAGGTCTTGCTGCCTAAAACTCTATTTCTCAATCTCCTTTGTGATAGAGTAGCTAATGAAATTGAAGCAGCAGTCAGTGGGTGGGGATTTGGGAATCTTTCTCTTTTGGTACTGGGGATTGAACCCAGAGGCATTTTACCTCCAAGTTATACTACCAGTCATTTAAAAAATTTTTTTGTCTCTTGCTAGGTTTGTGAGAGTCTCACTAAGTTGCTGAGGCTGTCTTTGAACTTGTGATCTTTCTGTCTCAGCCTCCCAAGTACTGGGATTACAAGTGTGCATCTTGCTAGGAATCTCTTAAAGGACTCTGGCCTGTCCACCTCTATCTCCTTTCTTCCTACGTGAAACACGAGCCTGATGGCTGGAGCTCCTGCACCTATTTCTGACCTAGAGGAGAAAAGCCACTCACTAAGGATGTTGGGGCAGCAAAGACCTTATACAGTGCTTATCCCTTGTAGGCATTTGCTAAATGGTGCTTCCATGATTGCCACCATTCTTTTGGTAGTTATGATAAGATTCGCATGGCCTGCTTTGAGCAGGCTGTTGGTTTTCTCTTAGAGTCTCTGGCTCAACCTCAGGTACACAAACTCAAATGGTAGCATCAAGATTTCCTTACCTCTCTGCTTTAATCAGCCTTTTCACTACTGGGACCAAAATACCTGATAAGCATAACTTAGCAGAGGAAAGATTCGTTAGGGCTCACAGTTTCAGAAGTTTAGCTCATAGTCAGTGGGTTCCAAGGCAAAGCATGGTGGAGGGATGCCACTTTCACATTATGGTAGCCAGAAGCAGAGAGACAGGTAGGAAGTGGTCAGTAACATATATTTTCCCAGGCCACACCTCCAGCCCAGCGACTTACCTCCTTTAGCCATGCTCCACCTCTGAACTTGCTGCACTGGAGATATGCCTTCAACACATGAGCTTTTGGGGATCTTCTAGACCCAAACTGTAACACTCTCCCGTTGAGGTACACCCTGTACTCTCCCTTATTCTAATCCTAATGTGTTCTTTGACTCCAATGTGATGAGCCCATTTTGCTGATGTGAATTTTGAAACTCAGGGAAGTGGGTTACTACTCAGCTGCCATCTGGTGACACCGAATGATCCACTGAATCCAGGATTAGCTTGTGATCTTGACGCCTCAGGGACCTGGCAGTGTTGCAAAGAGCACTGAGTTGTGGGGCCCCTGGATCTGTGTATCTACCCATGCAATATCTGCAAATATTTCAGTGAAATGGCCGTAGTTGCATTAGAATAAGTTGGACATCATAATCTAGAACATATATGACCTTTATTATCCTTAAGAATGAAAATAAAGATTGCCTTAAAAATAGGACACTGAGATAATATAGTGTCTCTTATATATATAAGCTGTCCTCTAATTAGGACTTTGGGTGAAAATGATATCTGGAATACTGAGGCAAAATGGCTTACCTTGGCCCTGCAGCTCACCAACTGTGGGACCTTGGGCAGTGACTTGAGTTTTTGAGTCTCAGCCTCTTATCTGTAAAATGGGTATAAGAAAGACACAGATTATTATATAATAGGAATGAACCCAGGAGCCGACAGAGAGCAGGCCCTCAGCAAAGGGGGCACATGCCTTTTTGTCTTTTTATTAGGATTAATGAGAACCACAGAAGGTCAGCCCACTTGACTCTGTTAACCGTGGGTAGAGGTGACCTTCATGTGGGCCCAGCTTGTCACATCCAGCCGAGTAGTCACAGCTGAGGCTGGTTCTGAGTCTCCCTTCTCTAGTATGGCTGGAAAGCCTTAGAGGAGCTGCCTGAACATGCGCTCTCCAAAAGCTGGCTGTTCCTCTGTTTTCTCTGGGAATTCTGCCTTAGCATCCTGCCTTCCCGCTGGGAGGTATCATTTGCAGGGATGGTTGGTTTGACAACAGACCTGCTAAGAAAATCATCTGAAAATCCTGTGCCTACAGCCTGGGTCCCTATCATTCAGGCTCCTGGGAGCTCCCTTTTATTCCCAACCCAATCAGATGGCACCGAGGAGAGAGAGAGAGAAAGCGAGAGCAAGCAAGAGAGAGAGAGAGAGAGCAATCTTTGAAGTAGAAGGCACTTGGACTAATGGCGTAATTACTCCACAAAACCATTTGCAAAGCAATTATGAACTATTGTTAGGATGCTCTAGCTTTCTTTTTTTTTCTTTTTAAGTAATGAGGCTTTGCTTAGAGTAAGTGATTATGGTGGGGGGCGGAGGCAATAATATGCATGTGCATTTAAAGAGGAAAGAAATACTCCTCCTGTCCTTCCTTGCAAACCAATCTGCCCCCTTTCCTGTCTCCCTAATGCAACAATAGAAACTGACCCCGAAGCCCCCATGGCCCCGAATGGGTATTGCCTCAATCTTTACCCTGCTTGGAGGAATGTTTCTGGCATGAAGATACAATTTTGAGAAACATTGGCTATAGCATTTGCTGAGAAATACATTCCCCATAAAGGATAGGAGGACCTTGAGGCTGCGTCGTTACCATAATGAAGCCCAGCGGTCTTCTCCATGAGAAGGCTCTGGAGTCTCTCTCTCCAGCCCTTCAGGCTCAAGCTGGGCTCCCTTCTTCCCTTCTCTCTTTCCTGGGATGCCTGTGAGACCCTGCTCCCCGAAGTCCACAGCCCCCGCTGGAGAGGGCTGTGACAATCTAATTGAGATACATATTACAATATTAACTTTTTAAATATCGTATTAGCTTTCCATTAGGATAAATGAGGTACGCAGAAAAACCGTAGCAGAGCATTAGTCTCTGCCTCCACTTAGCACGTTGATCCTGTCCACATGAAATCCTGGGAGCCGAATGGGAGGGGAGGGCGGAGGCGGAGGGCATGCAGAAGGGGGAGCACGGAAGAGCTGCGCCCTGGGTGAAAGGGGCTGCATCCATCCAAGTCCTCCCTCACTCAGCACCTCCCTGGTCCCCGAGGGAACGGGGAATCTTTCAGGCACTCTGACATGGAGCCAGGAACAACTGTGAATAATTATAGCCGCTGTCTCCAGAGTTTCTAGAAAGGACACGCCCACTGCCTGCTTTCTCCTTTAATCCTCCTCTCAGTGATAGAGGAACAGGGGTCCAGGGAGAGGGGAGGATTTGCCCCAGTCTTCCTGCCTCTCAGAGAGAACTTCCACCTGGAGAAGGACTTCAAACTCGCACGCTCCACATTGGATTCCCAATGTGGACCCTGCCCTGCGGTCCATGGTCATGTGGTCTGTGAGTGTAGGGAGGTGTGTGTAGTAGAGCCAACTGCAAATTCCCAGGGAGGGCCTTGGAGTCATCCATTGGCTCTGTCTGGGGCTGGACTTCGAGGCTGAGTGGTTCACTGGCCACAGACATGAACCCTCATCAGAGTGAAGTGGTCACTTTGTGTGAACACAGAAGGTGCATGTGGGATCTGACTTGGATCCCAGATGATTCTATTAAAAGAAGCAGCGAAGCCAGCCAGAGGCTGATTTCTGGAGAGTGGAGGCAAAGGTGCTGTTGTGTGTGAACTAAGCATGTTGTCTCCAGCCTTGATCTGCCCGGGATTTGAATCTAATTAGCTGTGATGCCTGGAGTAAGTTAGCCTCTCTAAGACTCAATTTTTCATCTGTAAAATGGGTCTGATATTCTTATTTGGCGGGATTCATGAGATAATTCGGGTAATATACTTAGCACAGTGCTCATATTCTGTTCAGAAACATTGGCTGCTATTCTAAGTATATTTGTTGCTACTGAGAGCTAGGTGTCTGCCGTGAGACCCACTCGAATTCTGTGTGTTAAAAGAGAGATGATTATAACAAGGAGCATTTTGTAGATCTTAATTGACTTTATTATTCTAGAATTGAGCAGCAGTCCAGACCAAAGATGGTCCAGAGCACCATGCCCCACCTCATGGTAGGTCGAGTTTATGACCAGAGGAAAGAAAATGACAGAAAGGAAATAAAAGGGATGTCCGGAGCAGCCTGATTGGTCACAGCTTATGTCCATCTTATTTGAACATGGTTTGAATAGCTGGCTACAGGTGATTGACTGAAATGCAGCCATTTGTTATAAGAATGCATTATGGTCTGTTTACACATCCAGGTAGGTTACCATTCACTGTGGAGAAATCTTCAAGCCAAACTTGAAATATGTATGGAGGCAGATTTAGGCCAAACCTACACTTCTGACTCTTCTATTTATTGGTTGTGCGATCTTGGACTGGTCATTACCTCTCTCAGGTTCAGTTTCCTTATCTATAAAATGGGAGTCATAAATGGAGCAATGCAATAGAGTGAAGAAGATTAAGCACGTGTAACTATCAGCATGGTGCCCGGCACACACACAGGGCATTTATTTTTTATTTTTTTTATTTCTGTGTTTAGTTGTGAGTTTGTTCACAGTTGGAGAGAATATCTGCCTTCTGGTACTAACACAAGAAGGCTTGCTGGCTTAAAGTAGATTTAAGCCAGCAGGAGGAAGGGCCAGCTTCTAGCTCTGCCGACCTCAAAGCCAGGGTTGTCCCCTGCCGGTGGCCACCTCCTTGGACCAGGCATCAGGCTCTCTGATGACAGCAGCAGCCTGTTTGGAGCACAGCGGTGGTGCTTGAGGCTTGAAGGTTAGCTCTTTCAGGAGGGGGTTATTGCTTGGTTCATCTTTACATTTCCTACTTGGCTCAGACTCTGGAAGGTAGTAACATCTCAGTGAACTGCCCTGAGGTGATAATAGCACAAGAGACAAAGGTGAACACGTGGGATGGCATATCATCCAGTTCAAGTTACAGCTTGTGCATTATTGCTGACCCTCTGTGTTAGTGGGAATTGGTTCCAGGATCCCTTGAAGATAACAAGATGCTCATGTACTCAAGGCCCTTCTATAAGGTGACATAGTGTTTGCATAGAACCTATGCATATCCTCCCATATACTTTTTTTTTGTGGTACTGGGGATTGAACCCAGGGGCATTCTATTTCTGAGCTACACCCCCAACCATTTTTTTCTTGAAATAGGGGTTCACTAAGTTGCTGAGGCTTGCCTTGAACCCATGATCCTCCTGTCTCAGCCTTCCAAATACTGCAAATACTGAGATTAAAGGCATGTGCACCATGCCTGGTTCCCATAGACTTTTTTTTTTTTTTTTTATAATACTGGAGATTGAACCTGGGGCATTCTACCTCTGAGCTACACCCTCATCCCTTTTTCTATTTTTTGTTTTGAAACAAGGTCTCGCTAGGTTTCTGAGAGTCTTACTAAGTTGCCGAGACTGGTCTTAAACCTGTGAACCTCCTGTTTCAGCTTCCCAAGTAATGGGGTTACAGGTTTCCACCACCACACCTAGCTTCCATATACTTTAAATCATCTCTAGATGATTTATAATAGGTGATACAATAGAAACATCATGTAAATAGTTGTTATCCTATATCGTTTAGGGAACAAGAAGAAGAAAAGTGTGCATATATTTAGTACAGATACAGTCCTCCCTCCTCCAAATAGTTTTGATCCTTTGTTGGTCGCACCCATGGATGTGGAAGCCACAGATATGGAGGGCAGATGCAACTTTGAACAGAAGGAGTCTAGAGGATGGAGTTGGGATGATCAGGCAGAGCTTTTTGGAGGAGGTGATCTGAGCTGGTCCTTGAAGAATGACTCTGCTTTGGAAAGGTTGTGGGGAAATGGGGATGACCTCTGGTCCAGAGGCAACATGAGCAGTGTCCCTACAGTGTTTGGAGGACGGACAGAGGGGCTGGTTTGTTGGAGCAGAATGCGTTAGATATAAGAGGGCAGTAGAGGACCTCAAGAGGGGCAGGCGTTTGAACTCAGTGCAGTGAACTACAAAGAGATGCAGCGGTCCAGAGGTGGTGTACCCTCAGGGAATATTTTAAAAGGCTGATCTTGTGATTGTTGCACAGGATGCAGGCATGAGTCAAGGGTGAGGGCAGAGGGGTGAGGCCTGGAAGCAGCCACATGCACTTGAGCATCCCAGGGCTGCACCTACGGCCTGCAGCCTGGTGCCCGCGCAGCCCCCCTCAGCCTCCTGTCTGATCCAAGCATCCCAGAGATGATGAGGTCTGCATTGTGTTGCCAAGTGGGGCAGTCACTTAACCGTGACTTACAGATTAAGTCACCTATTGTGTCGAGTAATGAGTCATTCGCAGAGGCCTTTGTGTGGGCAAATAGAATATTTATCCAGGTCCCAGGGAACCTCGGGACACCTTGGAAGCATGAGATGGCTTTGAAGTGGAGTCAGAATGAAATCCTTAAGCCTCTGAGTTGAACGGATCCATTCAGAAGTCATTGCCTGTCGATTTTGAGGGCAGAATATTTTCAGTGTGAATAAACTTTCAGCGGGAAGCCTTGAGAGTTGGCCTGCCTGGACGCACAGGGCTCTTTCTTAGCCTTATTTATTAGGGTACTGTGCACAGGGCAAGGCAAATAGAGAGAATGTGCTGGATAACAGGGCACATGGGCTCAAGGACCTACCTGATCACAGACCGACTGTGTGACCTTGGGGAGCTGGAATCCAGAGATATGAACCCCACATTAGACTTTTGTGTGGTAAGCTTATTTAATCTTTTCCTACCTCTGGGACCAGTTTATTGGTGAGGAAACGAGGGTTCCCATAGAGGAAATTGCTTGCCAATAGTTACACTTGGGGGGCACTGGGCTGTGCTGCCCAGAGTCCTTTGATGGTTTCTATTGTCCAACCATCAACTGTGGCCTAAAATATTAAATGGGAAATTCCAGAAGGAAACAATTTGTATGTTTAAAATCATGTGGCCTTTTGGTTAAGATCAAGTGTAGTATCTGTTCTTCTCAGTTTAACTTGTGCACCTTTCTGAGTAGCATGCTATCTTGCACCATCTTGCTCCATCCTGACTGAGGCACAACTTGCTTCATGCAGAGTATCCGCACTGTATACACTACCTGCCAGTTAGTCACTTGGTAGCTGTCTTGCTCATCAGGTGGACTGTTGTGGTATCACAATGCTTATCTTCATAAGTAACCCTTACATAGTAGCCAAATGCTAAGTCACAATGCCCATTTTATTGTTACCTCACTCCATTCCATCACGTAGGTCTTGTGTGATCTCACACTATCACAAGAAGCATTAGTATCATACCATAAGATAATTTAAGAGACAAAGAGAGACCACATTCATAACTTTTACTAGGGAACATTGTTATAATTGTTTTATTTGTTATTACTTATTATTAATTTCTTACTGTGTCTAATTTATAAATGAAACTTTATTATATGCATTTATAGGAAAAAACATAGGATATAGAGGCTTTGGGACTAGCCACAGTATCAGGCATCCACTGGGGGGTCTTAGAGCACATCTCCTGAGGATAAGGGAGGATGACTGCATGCTAAACTACATCTTAGAGTCTGTTTCCTGGGGAACCTAACCAATCACAAGCAGCAAGAAAATGCTAAAGATGGGAGTTAATACTCACTCTTTGGGCTCCACTTTTTTCATCTGCAAATTATAAAGGGTGTACTCGATCAGCGGTTCCCAAAGAATGACCCATGCATCCTTGAGCGTAGCTGAGACACTGTCAGGATGCCCACGAGGTCAGGACCACTTTACCAAGAATTCAAAGACATTATTTGTTGTGTTCACCTGGTTGACATCTGCTCCTCTGGAGTAGACAGTGGTGTCTTGGCAGCGCCATCACATTGCTGACCCATCGATTTCTTTCCACCGTGCACCTGCAGCAAAATGAACAACAAACAAAACTACTTTCACTTAAGAATGTGCTGATGAAGCTGGAAAATTTATTGACTTCATTAACCTTTTTATTAGCATTTATTGGTGCATTATAGTTATACATAAATGCGGGATTCATTGTGATGTATTCGCACATGCTCATAACATCATTTGGCCAATTTCATTCACCTCTCCTTTCCCACCTCTTCCCCCATCCACTTCCTCTACTCTACTGGTATTCCTTCTTTTTTCATGGGATCCCTTTTTATTTCTTTTTTCTCTCAACCTTCTGCATGTGAGAAAAAATATACAGTCCTTGACTTTCTGAGTGTGGGTTTTTTTCACCAGCATGATGTTCTTTAGGTCCACCCATTTACTAGAAGATGGCATAATTTCTATGGCTGAGTAAAACTCCATTGTGTACATATACCACATTTCCATTACCCATTCATCTGTTAATGGATACCTAGGCTGGTCCCATAACTTGGATATTGACAATTGTGCTGTTATAAACAAGGGTCGCATGTATCACTGTAATATGCCAACTTTAGTTCTTTTGGAAAGATTCTGAGGAATAGCTGGGTCATATGGTGTTTCTATTCCTAGTCTTTTGAGGATCCTCCATACTGATCTTCATAGTGATTGTATTAATTTGTAGTTCCATCAACAGTGTATAAGTGTTCTTTCATCCCTATATTCTTGCCAGCATTTGTTATTTGTATTCTTGATGATGGCCATTCTAACTGGGTGAGATGAAATCTCAATGTAGTTCTGATTTGCATTTCCCTGATTGCTAAAGATGTTGAACATTTTTTCCATATATTTGTTGCCTATTTGTATTTCTTCTTTTGAGAAATGTCTGCTTAGTTCATTTGCCCATTTATTGATTGGGTTATTTGTTTTTGACTCTATTGCTCTTGGACCCTTGAATGCACTTTTCCCTATAGTTCTCAGTGACCAAATGCACACTGGAGTAGCCACTTTGAGAAGTACATATGTGATCATTTGAGTTGCCTGCTGAACTAGCCACTTTTATTTTTCATGGAATACATTTTTAATTAAAAGAAAAACTGACAGACAGATAAGCTATATTGCATATTTCCTTGAAATGAATGAAGTGTGCCTGTCACTTCAAGTAGAACAATTCACAAGATTTGCTACCAATGATAAAATTTGAGTTTCTAAGTGAAGTATTAGAATTTTGGGAAACTTGTGTCTGCCATTATGAGCTTGACAGCTTACCAATACTTAACAACTTTTCTGATGAGATTGGTGGTGATATTTACAAATAGGACTTTTTGATATTGTACAGTAATTACTGTCAATATTTAGAAGGCCTGCACAACTCAATGAACTAACACATTCCAAACAACTAAAGCATGATGTTACAAACTCGTGTTCCTTTGTGTGTGTGTGTGTGGTACTGTGGATTGAACCCAGGGGCATTTTACGACTAAGCTACATCCCCAGCCATTTTTATTTTTTATTTTGAGATAGGGTTTCCTAAGTTGTCCAGGCTAGCCTTGAACTTGGTATTCTCCTGCCTTAGCCTCCCAAGGCCCTGGGATTACAGGTGTGCACCAGGCTTGCAAACACATATTCTGATAAGGGGTCAATTCAGAGTGCCAGATAGATGGATGGACTTCAATGTAACAGAGTATGAAAAGTTCATTCACATGTTTCAGATTCCACTTTGTATCCAACTTTAAAAAAATGACCTCATGGTGCATTTTGTTGTAGTATCAAGGACTATCTACAGTTATTTGGAAGGCCCTCTGACATGTTAAGTGGACACACTTTCAGAGATCCCAGTGGTAGAGACAAACTGTGTCACAGATATCATGGAGCTAAGATATATTGTCCCCACCAGGTCCCACACAGCTGTGGATCCACAAGAAAAATAACTGATTGTTGTTTTAAACCTTTACATTTTGGGTGGGTTGTTACAGAGCAATGGTAACTATAACAAAAGTCGAAAGAGAAGAGACTACTGGTACCTATCCAGGGGCGATATATTTAGAGTAAACCTTCCTGCTCTATTTTATTCCCAAGTACTGTGCTCCCAATGTAGCTGTGAAGCCACAGCATTTAAGATTTGACTTTGTTCAATTTCCCTATTTTCCTTTCCTGATATTCTTTATTAATCATATTCCTGTATTATGTGTGCATTGTGTGTGTGTGTGTGTGTGTGTGTGTGTGTGTGCCTGCGCGCGCACTAAGTGGCCGAGGCTGATCTTAAACCTTAGACCCTTCTGTTTTAGCTTCCCAGGTACTGGGATTACAGGCATGCATCAGTATGCCTGGTTCTCTGCCTTTTTTTTTTTTTCGTTTTTGTACTTTTATCGGCCTATTGTAATTATACGTCATAGTAAATTCAAAGTGATACAAACATACATGCACACATCACTTGGTGTATTTTTTGTTGTACTTGTGACTTTGGGTGAGTCATATTTCTTAACTGGGATTCTGTTTCTTCATCTATCAAAGGAGACATTGGACTAACTCTCTAAGCTCATTTCTAGCTCTGACCTCCCAATTCCCTTTCTTCATTTCTTTGTCTCATGTTTCTCCCTTTTTTTTCAAATTTAGCAATAAAAATTATAAACTCACACAATCTCCATGTCTCTGCTTGTACTGAATCCACTTGGGGGCAGATGAACTGCAGGAGTGGATTTTTGTGTCTCTGAGAGTTTGACAAGTGTGTTTGCACACCGCCTGGTGTTTTGTCTGTATTTTCTCACTTTTGGATGCCAGGAGTCCCACTGACGACACAGCATTCCAAGGACAGCCACCACTCGTCCTCTTCTGTCTTTTAATGTTTTGAACATTCAGACAGAAATATTTATGATTCTTTATTTTTCTTATAAAATTCAAGCTAAACAAAGTATAGTTTTTTTTTTTTTTCCTGCATGGAACCTCTAATTTATTTCTCAATCTCTCTCTCTTTTGTGGTACTGGGCCTTGAATCCAGGGACATTCTAACTCTGAGCTATACCCACAACTTTGTTTTATTTTCCATTTTGAAGCAGGGTCTAACCAAGTTGCAGAGGGCCTCACCTAGTTGTTGTAATCCCAAGTAATGGGATTACAAGCGTGTGCCACCAAGCTTAGCTTTGATCTTGAGTTTTTATGTTTGACTCATCTGCTAGGTTTTGGGAGTATAACTTCGGTTAAGGTTTTCAGGAGGAGTGTATTGGCAATAGAAGTTTGTCATATTCCTTATCTCAGACTATTATTTCCTTTGCCTTGGCATAGGAACAGTGTCTGGATTAGGCAATTAATTCTTGGATCACAGAACCCTTTGACATACAAGATATTGACTCATTTTCTTACATGTACACATTGGTAAAATATGGGGTCAGCTGAATTTTGATTCTTTTGTAAGCAACCTGCCATTACACTTTAATTTTTTGCTTCATTTAATAGCATTTTCCTCCAAATTTGATATTGAAAAATGTCACCAAAATATGTCTACCTTGCCCCCCCCCCTCTTTCTCTCTTTTGGTAATTTTACTTAAAACAGCAAATCCCTTTGATTTGCAGGCTGAGATGTATTTTTCAAGCCCAGGAAAATTGTCTCCTGCTAAATCATTGATTTTTGCTTTTCCTCCACTTATTCTGGCTTCTTCTTTAGGGATATTGCTAACCTAGAAATTAGATATTGGATTGTTAGCCTTCAAAGGTGTCATCTTCTCTCTCATTATATTCTTGTCCCTGGCTGCCTCTCTCCTCCCTCAGTTTTGCTGAGTTTCCTTCATTTATCACCCTCACCACCAGTCTGTTTTCCCATTGTTGATTGTTGTTTTTCAGTACCTCCAATGTGGATCTTCATTCTGCTACTGTTATTTTTTTAGCTTCCTTATATTCTTCTTATTTCTGCCTGCTTTGCTGTCATCTGTGCCTACATTCCTGATTTTTCATTTTGCTATTCAAAAATTGCTTTATGAAGTTTCTTTTCTTACATTTTTTCCCCCAGTAAAACATAAAACAGATGCATTTGAAAAATGTCTTCTGTTTCTTGTAATCAATTGAGTTCCCATGTAAACTTTTCCTGTGCACATCTAAAGCAAAGGTGTGTAGTTGTACACTTTTTATAGACTCAACATTGGATTTCTGCTTTTTTTCTGTATATGCTCATCTTGGAGCCAAGAGGGCCCTTTTTCAGTTCAATATTTGCTAGGCAGTAGGATGTACATGTTCTCTTCTAGTCCCTTTATAGGCTATTTTCCTTCTGCTAGAATTCTTCTTGTGGTTCTTAGGCTAGAGGGAAATTGAGGCACATAGCCTATTGTCACATTTCTGGTGAATGTCAATCATTTGTCTACTGCAGCTCTTCATAATGGGTAGAATTTTATCTTGCTCCCATTATTTAGTCCCCATAAGTGAGTATTTTAGTTGCTGTGACCCAAATACCTGACTAGTGCAACTTCGAGGAAGGAAGGTTTATCTTAATCTCATGATTTCAAAGGTCAGTCCATGATCAGCCTGCTTTCTGGCAGGGCTTTAGGGTAGTGTGGAGGAAGAAAAGCTACTCTCAGCTCATGGTGGCCAGGAAGCAGAGAGAAAGAGGATGGGGCAAGGGACAGATACAGTCCCCAAGGCCATGCCTCCTGGCCCTCCAGCCATGTCCCACCTCCAAACCTGGCTGCATTAGTAACACATGCACTTTTGAGACACAAAATATCTTTTATATCCAGCTAGCCAGAGTGCCTCTGTTTCCCTGTACCCAATCTGCTCTGTTCTACACTTGTCTTTCTGTGTCCCTTACAGCATCATTTCTAAAAGGCATTTGTATGGTTTAGATGTGAAATGTCCCCTGAAAGAGCTTATATATTGGTGTTCAGAGGTGATATAATTAAACCGTGATGGTGCTAGTCTCATCAGCGGATAAATTCATTGTAATGGATTTATTGGGTGGTAACCTAGGCTGGTGGGTGTGGGTGGCTGGGATTGGGGCCTTAGGAACTGTGCACGTGTCCTTGAGGCCCTTTCACAAGCTCACTCTCTCTTTCTGCTCCCAGCCTCCATGATAGGAGAGCAGGGCCCCTGAGCTCCGTCTTTGTGCTTCCCCTGCCCTGCCCAGGGCTCTGCAGACTTCACCCAGCCTAACACGGGCAGAACCCCCAAAATCTCTAGTACTGTATGCATATAAATCTTCAGAGGCTGTGAGCCTCTGAAGTAGGGGCTCACCAGGAGTGGTTGCGGTGGAGGCAAGAAGCTTCTCTCTCCTTCCACCACCTTCCTTGCCATGTCATTGCTGGAAAAGTCTAACCTGGAAGGATGTATTTGTGTTTCCAACATTCTGCTTTCCTTGGCTGGTCTCTTCCATTTGGAGTTGGAATTTCAGGACCTTCCATCCTGCATGAGAATCCACACTTCTGACTGCCACTCTTGGCTCTGAATTATGTCTTTCTCATTGGCCCAATAAGTAGTGGAAACAATTTATAATCATCAGATTTATCATGTAGATATATGACTGCTATTTGTTAATGGTGAGATTTATTGCAATGAAATTTATCTCTGCCAGTGTCCTTTTTATAAGGCAAAGGAGATCGTGCAACTCTTTAGCTTTATGTGCTTTGCGAGACTGAAGCGTGGATTTCAGCTCAAGTGTGGGTGACTGGTGTTCATGCCCAGCTCACAGAGAAGAGGGCTGTCTTCTCCTTTCAGCAAAGTCCTTATGGTAAACTTGGCCATCTGAAATTGTTGAGGGCTGCTTGTTGAGGGCAGATAGCCAGAAGGCCACAGATCAGTTTTCAAGGTTCTTTGATGTTATACACTTTGTCCAGCTAAAATCTCCCAGAAAACTCGACGAGTTGAGCTATTTTGGTTAAAGAAGGTGTCCTAAGTCAGAGCTCCAATACGTGCACCTCTGCCCCCAAGGTGACTCTGGGAAGGACTCTGAGAAGATCCCAGGATTTGGCCAAGCACAACTTGAAAGGCACTCCTGACGTTTAAGGGTCTTGGAGATGAGCCTGGCTCATCCTGTGCTCAGAAGATGTTCAGTCAACTTGAGCTTCCTTCTATGCTCTGATGTGAACTCCTTATATAGAAACCATCACAGCATTTTATATGTTCTTTCTAGAACTCTTATTACTCCTTCCTTTGTCTTACAACAATTCAGTATATGACTTACCTCCTTGTATCTGTTTTCTACTGTACTATGTGGTTGACAGGATTCATCAGTTCATTCATTATTCAGTTGGCATCTTGATTTCCCATTATTTCGTGTGTGTGTGTGTGTGTGTGTGTGTGTGTGTGTGTGTGTGTGTATTTTAGTTTTTTTGAATCTGGGTCCAATTAGGTTCACATGTTAACATTTGTTATTGCAATGGTCTGAAAGTGTCTTTCAAAAGTTCCTGTGTTGGAAACTTAAGCTCCAAATTCATATGCTGATGGTATTTGAAGGTGGGTCCTTTGGGCAGTAATTAGGATGTGATAAAGCCAGGAGGGTCTGGTTCCTCTGATGCAATTAGTGGCTGCTATAGTTTAGATCTGAAATGTCCCACAAAGGGCATTGTGTTAAACAAGTTTGATCCCCAGAGCGGTGGTCTTGGGAGGTGGTAGAAACTTTAAGAGGTGGAGCCCACTGGGAGGTATGGTCATTGGGCATGAGCCCTTGAAGGTCAGGATACTGGGACCCCTTCTCTTTTGCTTCCCTGCCATGAGAGGAACAGGTTTGTTCCAACATGGGTTTCTACCCTGATGTGCTGTCCCTCCCCTAGAGGCCTAAAAGCAATAGGTCCAACCATAGACTGAAACCTCCCAAACTCTGAGCCAAAATAAACCTTTCCTCTTTATAAGTTTATTACCTCAGGTATTTTTATTACAGTAATAGAAAACTAACACAGTGGCTTTCTAAGAAGAGAGACCCGAGCTAGCACACCTGCTCTCTCTTGGCATGTGATATGCACTGCCATAGTATGATGTGGCAAGAAGGCCTCTCACCAGATGCTGAGCAGATCCTGCACCGTGCTCTTAGACTTGCCGGCCTCCAGTACTGTGAGCCAAATCAGCTTCTATTGTTTATAAATTACTCACTCTTGGGTACTTTGTGATAGTAATAGAAAGTAGATTCAGATGGTTATTTTAAATTATAGTTTTGCTCCCACTTTCTTTTTTTCTTGAAATTTGTTTGTTGAAGAAAAATCATCATGCATGCCTTACTTGCATCATGCATAACTTCCATCTTGTAGTTTTTTTTTTTCAGTTTTCATTGTTCAACAGTATACAGTTAGATAGAATTTGATGAGAGTTTTCAATAGAGAGACACATTTATTTCCCTATAGTGTACCATCTAGACTCTTGAGTCTGCTGCCATTGGGGCCCTGTATTCTTGAGGCCCCTTTATCCAAGCTAGGCCAGACTGTGTGCCCTCTCAGACTTTTCAGACACAAGGGATATTGAGTTGACTTCTCATACCCATGACTCTTAGCAGCATGGTTTCTCCTTCCTTTTACTACCTCACATCCATACTGATCACCTTCTTTAAGACCATACACAGTTCATCCTGGAGACTCAACATGAGACAGTGGGAAGGAGGCACGCACTTTGGAGCTAGACTCTTGAGTCGAATGCTCTCCAGGATCTTCTGATCTTGTGTAGGCTATTTCAAATCTTTGAGCCTCAGTTTTTCATCTGTATAATGGGCATATTGCAACTGTTAAACAACAAGATGAAGCAAGCAAAGTATCCTTCCAGTTGCTGAGGCCAAGCACACTAGAGTTACTCTCACATTCCATATGAGAAGAAAGATCTTGAAAAGAAGCTAGAGCTGCATGATTGGGTCAAATTTCCTTTTGGAGTCTTTTAAAATAAAGGAAATCCTTAAATAATTGGAACAGCTAACATATATTGGTCTCTATCAGGCAATGTACTAAGGGCCTTACCTCTTATAACTCATTTAAGCCTTGTAACCATCCTATGAGGTAGGTATTAATGGCCACACTGTTGTATTTACAGACAGAGGAACTGAGGCCCAGAGAAATTAAGTAATGTGTTGGAAGTTGTATTGCCAGAAGTGGTGGTGTCTGGATTCGAATCTCAGCCATCAGATGAGGGACTTCTTAGTCCTATCTGGATAACTTCATCTCTACTCTTGGGCATTACTTTCCTTTTAGAAGTTGGGTTAAAGGGTATCTAAGAGTTCCCTTTAACTGTCCCCTGCATCTGTGACTCAAGGCAGCTCACAGATATCAAGTGATCTGGGTACAGAGGCCAGATCGAGTGGCAAGAATACTGGCCACTTGGCCAGTGGAAGCAGAAAAACTCTACCAAAGCCTTGTCAGGGCCTGTCATATTCCAAGTGAAATCCACAGAGTGCCAGTCACCTCTACGTATGTGTTTCTCAGGCCAGTTGAGGTGACAAATGTGTAGGCTTTGAACCATCCAAAGAAAGCCTTCTCAGCTGTCAGCCGCCGAGCACATTAGCCATCAGATTCATAGTGACCCTTAGCTCTCGTCAGTCACCTCGGTTCTACACCCATCCCGGAGATTGACAGCCCTGTCTTGTCAGTTTGTCAAATCAGATAATAGCCTCTGCAGATTTGGTTAGGCATGGACAAGAGAAGCTGTCACAGGAACCTTGCTGCAGCAGATGGGCCAGTGGCAACTCGCTGTAGTTATTCATAAGGAGAACAGGGCGAGGAGGTGCTGCGCATTGCTAATACAAGAAGGGTTTTGCGGTCAGGCTTGTCAGCTTCCCTAAAGCCACTAAGTGATCATAAAACTTTGACTATTGACATATGAAGCAGGAATGTGAGACAGGAGTCATAGCTGCTGTTTGGCAGTCCTCTCCCCTCGGTTTATCAAACTTACCTCAGTAAAACAGGACACCCTGGAGAAATAGCAAGGTTTCTGCCACCTCGAACAGCTTCTGCTGGCTATTTGATACAATCCAGGAGAAAAAAGGAAAGGTGTTGAATTTGGATGCTGTGCCAATCCATCTTTCATTACTACAATGAAATACCTAGGTGGAATAACTTTAAAAAGAAAGGATATTTGTTTAGCTCACAATTTCAGAGACTAAATGTCCAGATTGTATAGTGCCAGCTCTGGCAAGGACTCCGTGTCAGATGACAACGGCAGGAGCCCATGTGGAAGGAGAGATCACAGTGCGAAACAGGAAACCAGGGCAAGCCTGGGGTCCTACAGTCCCTTTTGAGGGCATGTCTACCATTGGAATAATGACCTACCGCTAGTCTCCACCTCCCAATACCACTATACTGAGGACCAAACTCCCAACATATGGACCTTTAGGAGACACAAAACATCCAACTTGTAGCTGACTCCAAGGTTTAAGTTTTAAAAACACTTTTAATTAGCCAGTCTCAGAAAGTGAAAGGTCTTATGTTTTCTCTCATAGGTAGAAATTAGAAAGAAACTGGGAAACAGAAGACCTCAAATAATGAGGAAAGATACCAGTAGAATAGTAGAGGGGACTTGGGGAGGGAGATGGGGTGAGGAGGGAGGAGACGTGATGGAGGAATCAGTTCAAACCATCCTGTGTACATTCCTGAAGCTATCAGTACCAATTTCAATGTTATGAATGGGGAAGGGGTTGAAGCAGGGTGAGGTCTAGAGGGAAATGTACGGGGTGCTATGTACATGTATGTTGTGCTATGTACATGTATGTTGTGCTATGTACATGTATGTTTCTATCACACTGAACCTCAATAGGATGTATGGTTATAATGCACCAATAAAACGATGTTAAAACACAGTGAAATGGAATAAAAAGGAACAGGTCAGAATGCATTACACATATTAGGGGTATGGTTTGCTTGTGAAAGACTTGTAACATAAATATATAAATCATTGGATGTCCTGAATCATGATGTAAAGTATATTTTTTTGTCATATAATTTCCTTTTTTTAAATTGGTGCCTTGTAATCATACATCTTGATGAAGTTCAGGGTGATAGAGGCACACACGCACACAGCACTCATTTATTGTAGGTAATGGCCAAGAAAATTTGCAAACTGCAATCCTAAGGAATCCAGGGACAAAAGAAGGAATCCCACCAATCTATCCAGATGGGTAAATAGAAACAGCCACACTTTTGAATTTTTACCATGTGCCAGGTACTATTCTAAGCACTTGAGAAGTGGTCATTTAACCCACATGGCAATCCTGTCAAGTATATACCATATTACTAAACCTATGTTACAGATGAGGAAATGGAGGCATGATAGGATATGAATGGTGGGGCCAAAGAATGACCCTCAAAGATGCCCACATCCTAATGCCCTGAACCTATGAATGGCAAAAGGGCTTTGCAAATGTGATTGAAGATCTTAGATCCCATGAGTGGGACAACTTGGATGATGAGGGTCCTCAAATTATGTCAGAGGATGGCAGTCAGCATCGGGGAGGAATTCCAAGTTGCTCCCCTGTTGACTTTGAAAGTGGAGTAAGGGATCCATGAGCCAATGAATCTAGCAGCCTGTCTTTGGCCCCTGGTTCCCTCCATTTGACCTTTGGCCTCTCCCTCTCTCCTCCAAGCACAGAATCTTGTTTGAGAACTGGCTTAAAACTCACCTCTTGCAAAGGTCTTCCTTGATGAGTGCCATCCTAATGCAGTGGGTTGGGGTTATGCCAACTCATACGTCCATCAGCTGCATATGAGCACTTCCATTTGACTACACTGAATAACATGGTGAATTAGTATTCTGAAATACTTTGCAGCACCTTTTAAAGCAGAATCGATGCCCATCAGCTGCATTATATCAACATTATTATCTTGATTAGCTTAGTTAACAAGTTTACATGTCTGTTTTTGAGCATATGTATAACCTCTCCAATGAAAACTTTACGCATTTGTGAGCTGAGAAGCATTTAGAAATAGGAAGCTTTCTTTTAGGGTTTCAATTGGCATTCAATGTAATGCAAGTGAGCCAGCAATTGCAGGAATATAAATATAGAAGAATGGGAAGGGACAATTTATTAAGACATGAAAACAGGGGTTTTGGAGAAATGAAAAGGCATATAAACTGCTTATATTTTGTTACATATTCCAGGTACCTGAGATCTTGTGGAAATTAAATGTTTTATGGTTCCATGGTTACAAGATTTCATCCTTGGGGTATTTTATAAATTCTTGAGAGTGGAATCCTATCTGAGTAACTTGTGGTGTGGACATCTGTTTGGCAAACCTGTGTTTCCATTCAATTATAAGATGATTACATCGGATCAAACAGTGACCCGGCAGCAAAGGCTCAGGTCTCCTAGCTAAACCTATCATTTTCTAAAGTGATATCACACTAGTTATCAAGGGCATTGGGCTTTTCTCCCAGAGACTGTAGGTAAAGAACAGAGCCTCTCTGGGCCTCCATTTCCTTATCTGTGAAAATCACAGGATTGAATTATAAGGCCTCTAAGGTCACTCCCATCCCCAAATTCCATGTTCCTGTGATTCAGAATGCATGCATGCAAAGTGCTGAATATGTAAATAGTTCCTCATAGGTCAAACACTTTATCATGGTCAAGTGCTCAGGGTAGCATGGAGGGGCAGCTCTTCCTTTCCACTTACATGCTGCATCTAATTATACTTTAAACAACTTAATAGAGGAGGTGGGCATCCTCCTTTGCAAGAGGTTGTCTAGGTGCAGTGCATGTGCTTTATGTAAGGGATACTTACTTGTATCATCCCAATAGACCCAGACCTGGCTTGCCCATGACCCTGCTCTGGTCATCTGGTCTACCTGGTTTGAACTGGCACCACCTGGGCTCCAGGCCAGCTTCACCTATTGCTTCCTCAGACTGCTTTCAGGAGCACTTCCCACAGGATTCCAGAGAGGCAATGAGAAGAGTTATTCTATAATGAACCTATAAACCTGTGATCTATAAACCTTTCCACATACATACATACATACATACATACATATATACATGTCACTCTTTCACTCAAATATATGTACTTAATTTTTTTTAAGGGGATACAAGATTGGCAGGTTTGGTGTCAGACATTTCAATTAAAATTTTATCTTTAACATGCTCTGTTTGTGTATCTTTGGACAAATTCCCCCCCCCCTTTTTTTTGGTATGGGAATTTAACCCCAAGGCATTCTATCTATGAGCTACACACCCAACCCTTAAAAAAATTTTTTTTAAAAACATTTTGAAACAGGATTTCTGTAAGTTGGCCTCAAATTTTTAGATCTTCCTGTCTCAACCTCCCAAGTCCTGGGATTACAGGTGTGGCCACTGCGCCTGACTCAGATGAATTCTTTAATCACGCTCTGCCTCAGTTATTTTATCGGTCTGATGGGGACAATGCTAGTTGCTGCCCCACAGGTTGGTGAAGCTGTCATGGTCACATGTGGATACTGGAAGAGGACACAGGCAGCTGGGTGTTGGCACCTGGTCATTGCTTAGTCTACGTCTACCTCTCTTTGTGTCTAGGTTAGCTATAAAATGCTGCATGGTTCTCCTCTTTCTAAGCAGCCTCTGGTCCTTTTCATTTAATTTTCTCCAGCTGTAAAAGTATAGACAAGGTTGGAGGGTGATTTTTCTGCTCCCCATACAGCACCGAGCTCTCCTGATATGCTTGCTGGTCAGGAAGTTGGGAGGTCCAGCTTCCAGCAAGGGCTGAGTGTCAGTGGCCCATTGTGGCTTCTAATTTTGCTAGAAAAGAATGATGTGTGTCACCTGGCCAATGCCACGGGGGCCTTACTGTGGTGCTGATGAGCTGGCTGGATCTTTGGGGACTTTGCTCTTCCTTCTCCAACTTGAATAATAGTCTGCCTCCTATTTAGAGGCTCTGCACTTGGAGGTGTGGCCTTCACCAATGGTGTCTTGCCCAGCCTACTAGAGATTGGATCTGACTGGACTGTCTTGTGCTTTTATCATGATTTGCCTCTGGAGATGAGAATTTTTATGAAGCATTGTAGAAACTCAGGGACAGGATTCTACCACAATATGAACATGAGAGGGTCCCAAATTTGAATTCGAATCAGAATCACTTGGGAGGCTTGTTAAAACACAGATTGCAATCAGGCAGGGTGGTGCACACAAGTAATCTCAGTACTTGGGAGGCTGAGACAGAAGGGTAGTAGGTTTGAGGACAGATTCAACAACATAGTGAGACTTTCAGCAACCTAGAGAGACCCTGTTTCAAAAACAAAAAGTAAAAAACACTACTGGGTTCAAGTCACAGTACCAAAACAAAACCAAAAAACCACGAATTGCTCATCCCCGCCCCCACAGTTTCTGAATTAGTTGCTTTGGGTAGAACCAGAGATTCTGCAATGTTTACAAGTTCCCAGGTGATTCTTGTGCTGCTGCCCTGAGGACCACACTTTGAGAACCACTGATCAAGACCACTGTGGATAATTAGATTGTTCTGTGGACTGAGCCCTACTCTTGCAAGCTTTTCTGCCTGGATGAACAAAGACCTCACTAGCATGAACGAACGGTGCCTCCAGCTGCGAGGACTCTTAAGACCTGCAAGATTACAGTTAATGAGCTGCTTGTGAGAGAGACAAGCTGAGGCCTTGGTGCCCTCTGTCACCATGTCATTGTCACAATGGTGTGATGACAGGACTGATGGAAAGATGCCAACAGACACAATTAGAGGACAGAGTATTTCTTTAATGGCAAAGAATACGGGGGACTTTTCGAGATGGTGTACTTAAAGCAGCAGACAACACTGGGAGCTCCCAGAGGGATGCTTCAGCTTACCATTCCCTTTGAAGTAACGTAGCTCCCACAGACGCTGACTTCCTGTGCGGCGTGAGGACTGCAGCCACGGGAAGACAGCCTTGGCTAGAGGGGCTCAGAGTAGCTTCAGTATTATTTTGCCACAACTCGCACTTCCCCATGCTCCTCCCTGCCCTCTCATGTTTTGGTGATTCTGGCCAAGTACCTGCTCAGCAGGTGCAAAAATGAACATGGAGCAATGACTTCATGTGCACATTCCTGAATACGTCTATGAGCTGGGCGAATGGAAGGTCAAGTCCTCAGACAGGACATACCTCAGTTGGTCACTCCTGCTATCCACCACCTGCAGTGTCTACAAGCACACCGGCGTAACTGTGTGTTTTAGAGGGTCAGGCTGTTAAATTCCTGTAGACTGGGTAATTTATAAGCAGCAGAGATTTCTTGCTCGTGGCTCTGGAAGCTGAATTAAGGTGCCGGCTTCGGCGGTGTTGCTGGGGCCTGTTCCCATCGATGTTGTCTTCTATGTGTCCTCACAGGCTGGAAGAGGCACATGGGCTCCCTCAGCAGCTTTTATTAGGACACTATTCCCATTCAGGAGGGCTCAACCCTCATGACCAAATCTCCTCCCCAAAGGCTGGCCTCCAAATGCCATTGGAAGTTTAGGTTTCAATGTATGAATTGTGGAGAAACATTCAGACCACAGCAGCAATCAGTGGGATAGCACTAGGCAATGAAAAATGAGCAGACTATTGAAAGTTCCTGCATCGACACGATGAATCTCAAAACAGTCATGTGAAGTAAAAGAAGCCAGAGGAAAAAGAACATGCACTGTATAATTCTATTGATGCAAAACTCTAGACTCTGCACACCAGCTGATGGAGATGGAAAACCGGCCAGTGACAGGCTGTGGCAGGAGTGGGGGGAGGAAAAGGGGGATCAGTTGAGCACAAAGAAACTTTTGGGGGTTATGGGAGTGTTCATTCTGCTGAATGTAATGATGGTTTCAAAAGCTTGTAAAAATTATGCAATTTAGATAAATGTACCTTACTGTGTGAAAAAAAATGCCCCAATAAAGTTGTTAAAATCAATAAGTGGCTGGGTATGGTGATGCACCCTTATGATTCCAGTACTTGGGAGGCTGAGACAGGAGGATCTCAGGTTCGAGAACAGCCTCAGTAAGGTAGTGAGACTCTCCACAACCTAGGGAGGCCCTGTTTCTAAACAAAAAAATAAAAATAGGGCTGGGGGTGTAGTTCGTAGGTGGAATGCCCCTGGGTTCTGCCGGAGCCAGCCGGCAATATTGAACAAACATGAAGGAGGAAAGTGAGGACTGAAAGAGACAGACAAAGATATCGGGAGGGATCACAGTAAATACTGTGTCCGAATTTATTTCGAGTGCAGCTTATATACAGTTCTAAGGTTAATCATTTTACAATGTATCAAGAATCACAAGCTTCTTTTCTTGAACCTTGATCTCAGCAAAGTCCTTGAGCTATAATCCTTCAACTTCCAAATTAGCAAAAAGCATACCTATCTAAATTGCCATATGTCTCTTACATCCTGTAACCGCCCTATGTCATTGTCAGAGCACGGGTGACCACTCTATGCTAATGTAAGAGCACCTAAGAGCACAGGAGCCCACACCCTAGGACAGATTAATCCTAAATGGGCACAGCTGCAAGGACAAGAGGCCATTAGGAACAGAAAAGAGCTAGCTTTCCCAAAGACTAGCTTCCCACAGGTTCAATCCTAGTAACACACACACACACACACACACACACACACACACACACACTCAGTAAGTGACTACATTCATTGGAAGGGATAATTCCTAAAGAGAAGATACTCAGGACAGAAACAGAAATTAATTTCCTCACGATTCTGGAGGCCAGAAGTCTGAGATGCAGGGCTAGCAGAGTTGGTTTCTGCGGAGGCCTCTCTCCATGGCTGTAGATGACAGTCCTTTCTCTGGGTCCTCACATGGCCTTTCCTCTGTGTGTGTCTGTGCTCTAGTTTCCTCTTCTTAGGACACCAGCCCTGCTGGGTTAGGGCCCATCCTCATGACCCCATTTCATTTCCCTAAAGGCCTCATCTCCAAATCGTCACATTCCTAGGTCTTGGAGGTTACGACTTGAGCATGTGAATTCCAAGGGAGACTGCTGAGCCCGCCACCTGGTGCATGTGATGACGGGGCCATGTCACACATGGCAAGAAAACTCCTTTTGAGACCAAGATGAGAAGGATTCTGGCTTCTTTGTGTCTCCCTAGAACACTGGGTAAGTAACTCAGGCTGCATGCTCTCTCAGATACCCTCAGCTGGAAATGGCAGACTAGGTTGGTTTCTTGCCTGGCAGATGCCTTATGGCCCTGTGAGAAATATTAAGAGGGTGGTAGAAGTGCTAACCCAGAGCCCTAAACTCAGTGAGTGAGTGCTGACCCTGGACCCATCCACCATCAGACTGTTGCTAAGTGAGAATCTGTTGTCCACGGTGACTTGCTCCTTTTGCTCAGGGATTCTACACCTCGCTTCCCAGGGTGTTAACACATGCATTACAGGATCGCCAGGAGAGGCATATTTGGTAAGGTACCGAAAATAAAAATGCCTTGTATACATCTGGTTAATGGCAATTCTTCCTATTCTCAATGAACATCTCAGCCTCTTTTTTTTTTTTTTTTTTTTATGGTACTGAGGATTGAATCCAGGTGCATTCCACCTCTGACCTACACCCCCTGCCTTTTTTACTTTTTAAATTAGGAACAGCTAAGTTTGCTAAAGCTGTCCTCAAACCTGCGATCCTCCTGTCTCAGCCTTCCAAGTGCTGTGATTACAGGTGTGCACCACCGCGCCTGCATCTCAGGCTTTGAGCTTTTGGAGACGGCACTTCCTGTTTTCCAAGAGGCCTGCTCATCTCAAACCGGAGTATTTTGCGGCTGCTTCCAAATGTCCTCATGGCAGGATGGTTATTTTTCTTCCCTAACTAGTAGCAGGTGTTTGGCTGTGTCCATTAAAAGCCACTTCGCGTCCCCCTGACAAATGAGTTTTTTATTTAGTGGTGTAGGATCAATAATGTGGTATCTCATGCGAACTATTAAAATGGGAAATGTCTGCCGGGCTGACAATCATTTTATCGATATGTGCTGAGCAATAAATTATGTGAAACAAAAATGGAGCAACCGGCCTTATAAAAGGCTTCTCAGGGGCATGGCGGGCTGTTACAGCCGCAGCAGTGGCTTCCCCGGGCTGCATTTGGAAACGCGCTGGATGGAGCTGGGACGGCTCTCCATCTCAAGTGGGGACAGGGCTGCTGGCTGTCTAAGCGCTTCAGAGTCGGGCAAGGCCCCTCTGGAACAAACTCCTGCCCTCCTCGCCTGGGTCAGGTCGGGTGGAGGAGTTTCTCTTCTGATTGCAGAGTCTGTCCTGGCCCAGGCACCTCACTTCC
Organism: Graphiurus murinus; assembly: GCA_004027655.1. Classification (NCBI taxonomy): domain Eukaryota; kingdom Metazoa; phylum Chordata; class Mammalia; order Rodentia; family Gliridae; genus Graphiurus; species Graphiurus murinus. The sequence goes on along the minus strand of PVLC010001877.1, from coordinate 14,209 downwards.
CACTCAAGTCTGACACTGACCTGGCTCCGAACCTATAGGTGTTGTCTTCTATTTCAACCAACGATGGGTATAACTTTTGGATCCAGTTCCCTTCATTTCTTGTGTGCCAAATACAAGTGGCCGTGTGTGTTCGTGTGTGTGTGTGTGTGTGTGTGTGTGCGCATGTGTGCGTGTATGTGTGTGTGTGTGGTACTGGGGATTGAACTCAGGGGTATTCTATCTCTGAGCTACCATCCCAGCCATATTTTATTTATTTATTTATTTATTTTTGCGTGGTACTGGGGATGGAACCTGGGGGCATTCTACCTCTGAGCTACAGCCCAAGCCCTATTTTTTATTCTTTATTTTGAAACAGGGTCTCACTAAGTTGCGGAGGGCCTCACTAAGTTGCTGAGGCTGGCTTAGAATCTGCGATCCTCCTGTCTCAGCCTCTCAAGTACTGGGATTTCTTGGGAGACGTGTGTTACCACGCCTGGCTAGCTTTGGGATTTCTAAAGCTATATCACAATAAGCTCGGGGGCTTTTGCCTGGGTTTTGGAATGTTTGTACTTAGGGCATTGCCTCTCAGAACCCAGCTGTCAGGCTATGGTTAGCCCATGCTATCTGGAGAGGGCACATGTGGGTACCCTGGTCCAGAGTCCCAGCTGAGCTCCCAACGGATAGCCAACATCAATTGCCAGTGATAGGAACAAGCCAATTTAGACACTGAGCCCAGGTGAGCTCCCGGGTGGCTGCATTCCCAGTTGCCATCTGGCTATTAGCACGAGAGACATCCTGAGAAAGGCTCCACAGGTGACCCCAGCCATGCTTCAGAACCATGAGATATCATAACCGTTGTTGTCCTAAGCCCCTGAGGTTTGGGATGGCTTGTCATGCAGCAATCAGTATCCACAGCAGCTAACATTACCACAGAAGATATAATTTAGAAAAAAAAATGATGCCTATTATTTAAATGAAAAAAGAATATGAGGAAATTTAAGAAGTAAAGGTGACATCTCGGATCCTGGTTGGCTCCTTGCCGCAGCCACTGACGTCCTGGTTGATCAACAGTGACCTTGGGTGACATCAGTGGGATGTGGATGCAGGTGAAGTTGGCACACAGTGACTCTCACTGTTCCTGGATGTCATCTCCAAGCCCCTGAACCACACTCTAGGCCGAGAGGAATCTCAGCATTTTCTGGATAGATCATTCTAAGATGCTTGCCCCGTCTCTCTTTGAACTAAACTCCTCCGTCTTGGCTTCAAATTTAGGCTGCCTTGGCTGAACACCTTCTCCAGTTCTGCCCCTTTGGCAGGCCACCTTTATGTGGTCTAGCCCATCCTGGGCAAGGTATGCATCCTATACATACCTGCCCAAACCTGGCTGGCTAATGTCAGATGAACTCCTTGTCTCAGAAGTCTTAGCTAAGCCCCAGATAGGCACATCCAGGGGGGAAAAGCACGTCTCTAGACAGAGAATCCTGCACCAGGCCAGCGCTGAGTAGAAGATCTTAATCAAAGGGATATGAGATGCTTGCCAACCCAGCCCACCTTCAGCAGAGTGCAGCAGCCACAAGAATTTGAAAGGAATCCAATGCCAATAGGAATTATTCCAGGAAGATGTCACCAGCGTCCCCTGGCATTCATTGCCCGTAGCAGTCTACTTACTTTTCTCCCATCTTCTGCCCCTCTCAACCTCCACTCCACCTGCAGTAACCAGGGACTCCATTGCAGGATTGGGCTTAATGTCTCCTATTCATTCCCTAAGCGTTGAAAGGGGTAATTGGGAGGTAATTGCATTACTGCACAGTTTGTAGTTAACCTTCTATTTTGGCTCTTAACGTGCATATCTTTGCTCCAGGAGTACATTAAGGGTAATTATAGGCGATTCCCTGCCAGAACCAGAAAAGGGGTTTGCCATGAATGAATACAGGAGCCCACCAGGAAGGGAGAGTTAATGTACCCGAGCTTGAAGTATATCCAAAAAGGTAAACGAATTAAGGTCATCTTGACACGAACTTTGGCCAAGCAGAGCTGGAAAAAATTAGAGTCAGATGAAAGTCCTGTCTTGAGAGTGGCGGTCTCATAACAAAGCCCAGAGAAATTGTCCTGGGGTCATTTATTCAACCAATTCCCCGACTTCCTTCTCTCTGCTGAGCTTTGGGGAGGCGGTGTTAACAAGGTTCTCTCATGTTTGTCCTGGCCTGACGTTAGTCAAGATACCTCCCTAAAAGAATCTCCAGGACAGGCCTTTGAGTTCTAGCGGGATGCATCTTCACCTCTGGCAGCATTTAAAGAGATGAAACTTACGTCATCTCCCCAGTGGGCATTTAGGAAAAGCCAATTACTTTCAGTAATGGTGCACACTCCCCTAGAAAAATGAGTATTTCTGTGCTGTCCCTCTTCCTGCCATCGCACGTGCAGCACAAGAAAAAGAAAATCTGGAGGATGGAGCTGAACTCCTACAACTGTGCGGCAGCGAAGACTCAGTCCTCATTAGCTCAGAGTCTTGGGGCCCATTGCTCGGCCGCTCTGGGCCTCACTTTCCTCCCCTGTATAGTGAGTGAGTCACAGTGGGCCATGCGGGTCATGGGTGCTTCCTGGTTTGCTGAGTCCATCATCATCTTCTTCCTGCCTCACAGCAGGCCAAAATATCCTTATTTTTTATTTTTATGTTTTTGGTGGTCCTGGGGATTGAATCCAGGGGCATTCTACCTCTGAGCTATGCCCCCAGCCCTTTATTTATTTACTTGCTTATTATTGGTGGTACTGGGGATTGAATTCAGAGGCATTCTCCTTCTGAGCTACACCTCCAGCCTTATTTTATTTTGAAACAAAGTCTCACTAAGTTGTGAAGGGCTTCACGAGGTTGCTGAGGCTGGCTGCAAACCTGCTATCCTCCTCTCAGCCTCCCAAGTACTGGGATTACAGGTGTGCACCACTACGCCTGGCTATTTTTTTTTAAAACAAGGTCTCTCAAGGTTGCTGAGAATCTTGCTATGTTGCTGAAGCTGTCCTTGAACCTGTGATCTTCCTGTCTTAGCCTCTTCCTGTCTTAACCTCCTAGGTTCTGGGATTACAGGTGTGCATCACCATGCCCAGTTCAAATTATCTTTAGAGTATACTATCCGGATTTGAGTGTTGCTGAAATTTAATGAATGTTTTCTAAACAGTGTCTTACTACTTCTCTCCACTTTGCTCAAAAAAATTCTGGCAAATTTAAATTTTCTGGCTGGCCAAAGGCATATGAAGAATGGATGTTTCTCTGTTGATCAATGAAATTCTCTTCTACTGCTTTTCATTGTTTAGCGCAGACTGAGCTGGGAGGCCTTTTCTCTTTGCCCCTGTCTCCCCAGAAGACATTGACTGTGTAATTGTCTTTGCAGCAACAGCTCTGATCATTGCTCAGGGTTCCAGACAGTATTGATGAGGATTAACGATTCTGTAAATAGGTGTTTAAAATAAATAAAAAGACAAAAACAGGGGTTAGAGAGAAAGTAACTGTGGGTTAATAAATGAGGTGTTCAAATGGCAAGTTCCTCCAAGATTATTTTAGCAATTAGTGGGAAACATTTTGTCACAAACAAAATAAATCTGCAATCAGAAAATAATTTGCAATCAACTTTGCAAGGGAAATTGCACACTTTCCTGTCAGTTGAAGGCATTTTGAGAATTAAATGATCAAGTCAAGAGTAATGCTTTTAGAAGGTAAATGGTTACCACCGATTACTCTGGTAATTAGTCAACTGTGAGCATCCACTGGGGAGGCATTTCACAGGACGCGTTTTCTTAGAAGGAGCTGTCCAACCGCACCAAGAGCAGAAATATCCAGGTGCAGGAGGCTGATGGCTCCTTCCTGGAACTCAGCAAATGAGCTCATAAAACGCTCTGCAATCCATGGGGGTGGCTGTTGCCCTCGAATGGACATGACTTTCTGCCACACCAGGTGGGCTGCTCTGCGTGGACATGCAACGATTGCTTCAAATGTTTCAAGGAACATGGTCTTCATGCACACTTAGATTTCTTTGGAGATCCAAAGGAGGGTCACATGTGGTTTCTGCAGAAGACTAGTTGATCATGCAATTAAAGGCCCACCCTGAAGAAACCATTAGTAGTCAAATTATCAATAATTTGTTTAATTTTTTTACTGACTCTAAAGTCTCAGTTCAGAGGGAACTTAATGGGCACATTTCAAGCAGCGAGTTTCTTTTTCTTTCTTTCTTCCTCCCTTCCTCCCTCCCCTCTTTCTTTCTTTCTTATACATACATACACACTGGGGAATGAATACAAGGGTATTCTATCTCTGAGTTACACCCCTAGCACTTTTTATTTATTTTGAAACAGGGTCTCTCTAGGTTTCTGAGAGTCTCACTAAGTCGCTGAGGCTATCCTTGAACTTGTGATTCTCTTATCTTAGCCTGCCAAGTACTGGGACTAAGGGTGTGTGCCACCATGCCTGCTGACTTTTTCTTTTTAATCTGGCAATAAAAGGGAAAATGCAAATCAAAAAGGACATACAGGGGCACAGCATAATTGTGGGGATACAAATCTTCTTACGAAGAATGTGTAGAATTTGGGTACCAAAGGCAAGAAGATTCTGAAGCCAGCTCCAAGGATAACTCTGTCTCTGTCATCTGGTTGCTACCCGGTATTTTCTTGCCTAATTTTTCTTTTAAATATTTATAAAACTTGCTTAGGCTGCACAGATCTGAGAAATAAAATAGAATTATCTTAAATAAAGAAAATGTTGGGATGTGTCATTGTGATTTAGAAAGCCCATTTCATGGTGTGTGTTGAAACAAGACATAATTAATTTGAAAAGTCCTTGATCTCTGACTGCAGCTGCATTAATGATATTATAATATAAAATATAATAGTATTTCACATTCATTATTCTTGTGTTCATTCGGAGCCCTTGTCTTCATGGTAAGAACTGTGTCCAAGGCTGCTGATGATTAAAGCACAAAAAATTGAAACAGAAAGGGATAATTTTGTGAAGCTGGCTATTTACCTTGGATCTTAGCCACTTCTCAGCTCAGATAGCGCTTTCTCTCACTTTTCATTTCGCTAGAGTTTGGCTAATTCGTTTCTCATCATTCACTAACTTTATTACTTTGACAATCCCGAGTTTATGTTCTACCCAAAGTCAATAAAAGTGAACTTACTCTATAAAACATTAGAATGTATTTCTCTTATCTAACTATATTTTGGTGCCCACGGTCTATGACGATTTATTATACATTTCAAAGCAAGTAGAAGAGTTAGAAGGCTCCCAACACACAGAAATGATAAATGTTTAAGGGGATGGAAATGCTAATTACTCTGATTTGATCATTACATATTGTAGGCTTGTATCAAATGATTGTACTGTACCCCCTAAATAAGTACAAATATGTCCATCAAGGAGGGGAAAGCAAGTTTATTAATGCTCATGCATTTCCAAGGAGGATACCCGCTATAGTTTGGACATGGAACGTCTACCTTGTGTATTGAAGGCTTGGTCCCCAGCTGCTGGCGCTATGGGGATGTGGTGGAAACTTTACAAGGTGGGGGGGCCTAGTTGGAGGAGGTGGGTCACAGGAGGCATGTCCTTGAAAGGTGTATCTTAGCTCCTGCCCCTTCCTCTCTCTCTGTCTCTTTGTCTCTCTCTCTGTTTCCTGGCTGCCATGAGCTGAGCAGCTTTCCTCCACCATGCCCATCCCCCCATGATGCTTTGCTTCACCTCAGGCCCATGGCAATGGAGCTGGCCCACCATGGACTAACCCTTGTAACCGTGAACCAACATAAACCTTTCCTCTTTTAAGTTGTTTTCTCAGGTAATTTTTCACAGTGACAGAAAGATAAGTATCATAGTGCGTTTCTTTATGCTACCTACTTTTGATGCCATGGGAGAGGATGGATAGAGTAGCACCAGTGGGAGCAGCCACGTCACTGTTGGACCACACCAAGGGCAGTGGTTCCCCGGCAAATGTTGAGCACTGTCTCCATCTTTGCGCATCCTATGAACCGGTAGAGGATGCTTCATCTTTGTGTATGGGGTCAACTTCCAGATACTACTGGGACACTACAATTCTCTTTTTGTTTTCTTTCACTATAGGAGATATCCTGAATAGCCCTGAAATCGCTACTCCAGACCTCTGGCCAATTTCTGTGCACTTACTTTTCAACTCTCTTGCTTGGTTCTTGGATGAAGCCTCCCTGTTATTCCCCTGGGATTACCATGTGCATGGATTCCCTATCAGATGTTCTACATGTACAACAAAGTCCTTGTTGGAGACAGTGACAGAGAAATATTAGCAGAGAGAAACAGAAATCAACACGGGGGAAACCACCATTTAGAGGCCTTAGCCTAATGTCAATGAAGACCTTGGTACCTAGGAGGATGCAAAAGCCCAGCCTCCCAGCAAGCTCTCCCTCGCATTGCTCTCACTGGCCATGGGGAGCCACTGAATGTTCTTGGACAGGACGATGGCATATTCAAAGCTGTGACCGAACTCATATCTTTTTTCCCCCAAAAGCACAGTTCCAAGCATGCCATGCCCTTCTCCAGGAACATACAGTGACTCCCCATTGCTGAAGCTTGAAGCTCAGACTTCTTTCCCATCCAGGTTCAACCAGTCTTTCAAATCTCTTACATTTGCTATTTTAGCCACCTCAAGTGACTTTCCATTCTCTGGACCTGCCTCCACGCTCTGTTAATGCTGTTCCTTCTGCCCGGTTGTTTCTCACTCTTGACCTGTTGAATTCTTATCCACCTCAGCATCAAACACTTTCACAAATCCTTTCTTGTCCTCTTATGTTGATTGTTGCCTCTGTCCACCAAATGCTTCTAATTCCCAAACACATCTATAGATTTTCAAGCTATCTCATTGTTATTGATTTTTACAATATGCTAGAATGTGTTGAGGCTGCTTGCCTTATGGCCTAACATGCAGCCTATTTTTGTAAATGTTCTGTGTGTTTTCTTGGGTGCAATATTCTATTATGTCTATTGTATTGAGCTTATTTATATTGAATTACTAAAAGAGATATGTTAAAGTTTCCTAACTTGACAGATTTCTTAGTTTCAACTTGTAGTTCAGTTAAATGTTCCTTACTATGTATTGAAGACTATATTTTTTGATGCATACAAGATTAGAATTGTCATAATGTTGTTCTTTTTGGCAGTGCTTTTTTTTTGGTGTGTGTGGCAATGGGGATTAACCCCAGAGCTACATCCCCAGCCCTATTTTTATTTTTTATTTTGAAGCAGGGTCTCATTAAGTTGCTGAGAGCCCCTCTAAGTTGCTGAGGTTGGCTTTGAACCTGCAATCCTACTGCCTCAGCCTTCCAAGTACTGGGACTACAGGTGTGCCCCACTATGCCTAGCTCTGGCAATCCTTTTTGATTTAAGGATTCTTGTGAAGCTGACTCATACAAAGTATGTTAATATCAAATATAAAATCCTGATCTATGATTCGATATTAACATAGTTTGTATGAGTCAGCTTCACATCAATACCACAAAGTACCTCAGGTAATTAACTTTATAAAGAAAAAAGGTTTATTTTGGCTTACTGTTCTGGAGGTTCAAGTCCAAGATTGGGCAGCCCCATTGTTTGGACTTCTAATGAGAATAGCACATCATGGAAAAAGCATATGTCAGAGTGGGTTGTCCTATTTCCAGCCAGGAAGCAGAAAGGAAGAGGAAGAAACCTGAGTCCTGCATTCCCCTTTGAGGGCACCCCCAGCCCCCAGTGACATTCCCCAGTGAGGGCAGTAGCCCCATCTTTTAAAGGTCCACAGAACTTCTCAACAGCACCACCTTGGGGACCAAGACTTTAGCACGGGGAACTTTGGGGGACACTCATTTAAACCATAGAGTAAAGTCCCTCCCGTATTTAGTTTATTTTTTCATTTTCAATCATCCTTTGTATGTTTTAATTAGATCTTTTGTACACAGTGTTCACCAGGGTTAAAAATAAGTAGTCACTCTCCGTATTTTAATCAGGAAGGTGAAATATTTTCATTAATGATGAATACTAATGTGCTTAAATTTATTTCTACCACTTTATTTTGTGCTTCTGTTTGTCCAAGTTTTCTATATTTATTTTTTACATGTCCTTTGTTGGGGTCTTTTTGAAATTAATGAAATACTTTAAAAAAACCTCCCCCCACACCATTCTTACTCTCTTTTCTGTCAATGGTGGACTTTTTTTTTTATATTCTGTTAATCACTTTCTTTGAAGTTATCTTAAATACTTTACATAAGTTCAAAGTTAATAATGTTTAGCTAAATCTTTTCATGAGCAAAAAAGGGACTTTAGAATGCTCTATTTCCGTTCATCTCTTCCCAGATTATAAGGGTTAGATGTTGTTACTAGTTTACACATTTATATATGTTTAAATTTATGTATATACTTGACATTTTTCTTTGTTAAAGTTGCCTTCTGCATCTCACACTTTTTTTGGATAATTTCCTTTTTTTCCTGAAGTGAATCCTTTAGGAAATCTTGGTAAATAACTTGCTCTATTTTTATTTTGCCTTTTTTTTTTGAAAGATAGTGTTGCCGAGTATAAAATTTTTTCTTGTCATTAATTTTCTCTAAGCACTGTGAAGATTTTAATTCCCTGTTTTCCATTGTTGCGGTTGAGAAGTTAATTCTTTTTTAGGTACACTGTCCCATCTTTGGCAACATTTTAGAAATTTCTGTGTCTTTGGAGTGTTGCAGTTTTATTACAACTTGTCTAGGTGTGGGTTTCTTGCTCATCCTACTCAGTATCATAATTCCTGGATCTGAAACTTGGTATCTTTGAATCTTTCTGGGATATTTTCTCTTCTTCTTCTTCTTCTTCTTCTTCTTCTTCTTCTTCTTCTTCTTCTTCTTCTTCTTCTTCTTCTTCTTCTCCTTCTCCTTCTCCTTCTCCTTCTCCTTCTCCTTCTTATTTTTATTTTTATGGTATTGGGGATTGAACCCAGGGGAATTCTACCTCTGAGCTATACTCCCAGCCATATTTTATTTTTTATTTTGAAGCAAGGTCTCATTAAGTTGTGAAGGGCCTGCTAAGATCCTGCTAAGTTGCTGAGGCTGGCTGTGAATTGGGATCATCCTGTCTCAGACTCCCATTTATTATTTTTAATATTGTCTTTGCCCAATTTGTTTTATGATTTACTTCCAAAACTCCACTTGGACATAGTTGTTCATGATCAGTGTATAAGAATATTACCACAAATGCAGTGGCTAAAACAATACATGTTTACTACTTTATAGGTTCTGCAGGTAAGAGTCTTGGTGTGGTTTCCATAGATCTTCTGCAAGCCTGCAATCAAGGAGTCCGAAGTCCTGTGCCCGGGGGAGGATCCACTTCCAGGTTCAAGTGGGTTATTGGCAGCATTCACTTAATTGCAGACTACCAGTCTTCTGAGGACATCAGGATTTGTGTGTTGTTGCAGAGGCCACCTCCAGCTCCTTGCTGAGTGACCCCCTCCATAGGTAGTTCACAGCTCAGCGGCTTTCTTTCTCAACAACGGCAAGAAGGCAGTCTCCTAGCAAGATGTTCTTTATAGATTTACTTAATACAATGATGTACATGCAATCCTGTCCCGCCAAGCCCAGGCAGGGCCTATGACTTGTGCAGGTGGAGACAATTACAGAAGGATATTGGAAGTATGGGGCCACTTTACAGCATTCTTCTGCAAATATTAAGGTCTTCTCATGCCTTACTGATTACACATTTTTATTATTGTCTCTTTGCTTCTCTGGGCAACATTCTGGTAATTCATTTCAACTTATCTTTCAGTTTGCTAATTATTTCCTTAGCTATTTCTAATCAGTCATTTTATTCACATGCTGTGTGTTAAATTTCAGTTATTTAATTATTAAAATGTTTTAGAGTCGGGCGTGGTGGCGCACGCTTGTAATCCCAGCATTCGGGAGGCTGAGACTGGAGGATCCGGGTTCGCGGCCAGCCTCAGCTACCTAGTGAGGCACTCCGCAACTGAGACCCTGTTTCAAAATAAAGAAAAAAAAAATAGGACTGGGGGTATAGCTCGGAGGTAGAATGCCCCTGAGTTCAATCCCCAGTACCGCAAAAAAAAAAAAAAAAAAAAAAAAGTTTTAGAAATTCTTTTAGCTTTTTTCATATCTGCCTTGCTATTTTTTGATTTCTTGTTCCTTTACTGATACTATCAAATGTTTTTCAATTTCTTTATACACACTAATATATGTACATACATGGGTGTGCATTTACATAGATATATGCGTAAATATATGTCTGATATATTTATTTTGCATGTGGACATTCAAATATCTGAAATACTTGTTACCCGATTCTGTTTTTTAATTCTTGTCATTGATTCTCCTCATGATTTTCCCCCATAGATTTTGAGTGTTTAGTTTTAGACTTACATTTATTGGAATAGATACAATTCTTTGCAGGTCTGTTCAGAGAATGCACTTTTGCTTCAGTTTGCCTGGGGACATTTGCTAGTTCCTTGGAGGTATGACCAACTTAGGACCACTTTAGAATAAATGTGATATTGCCTCACAAACAAACAAACAAACAAACAACACACAGATAATGTAAATTCAGTTTCTGTGAATATGTGCTTGTGATCTGCAATTCTCAAGAGAGATTAAGAAATAAGGCTTTGACAGGTGGCTTCCCTCTTCATCTTCCCTTGCAAGGGGAATTTTCTTTATTAGCTCTTCATCACTGAAGACACAGCCCCTGAGGGCTTACCTAACATTCAGAATGTTTTCTCTTATTTTCAAACATGTATGGACCCTGGGCTTTTCTTCTTTTTCCTGTGTGGTTATTCAAGTGGAAATGTAGGATCCTGGGGGATTGAGTGATACCCCAGGGCAGCTCCTCGATTCAGCATTTACCTGCATTTCTACTTCCCTTTCAAATTTTTGGTTTTATGGGATTTCATTTACTTTCTAGACTCCTGGACTATGCACTAGGAAGATTTCCCTTTCTTTCTGGAACATAATGTTCTGTGTGAACCATGTCCCCATTACCATGACTAGCCAATACCAATGTTCAGGGAAAAGAGTATGTAGAAAATGGAATTTAGCTAAATTTGTGGATCTGTTTTTGCTGTGACTGGGAGAGACCTTAGGTAAGTGAGGCTATGCCTTGCTGCAATAACAAATAAACCCCACAATCTCAGTGGGTCAACAGACTATATGTTTATTTCTGCCCTTAAGTCCACCTGATGTGGGTCTTAGGGTTCTTCAGGCACATCGCTGCCCTGTCAGGGATTCAAGTTGCTTCTGTGTTGTAGTTATGCCACATGGCATGCATGGCCTCCATAACCACAGTGACAGATGGAGAAGGCTGTGCAGTGTTCTCAAGCTTCAAGCTGACATGGCTTTCATCACTGCTATGGTTCGGATGTGGTTTGACTAATCCTCAAGGCTTCCTGTGCTGAAATTGAATTCCCCACTTTGAGGTATTAAGTGATGGAAAGTTAATTTGACCATGGTATTTAGAGGCAGGGCCTGCGGGAAGTGAGGATTTTATGAGGTCATTAGGGTGGAGTCCCCATGATTGAATCCTGGTGACTTTATAATAAAAAGCGGAGAAAGACCAGAAGATAAACACAGTCAGGCATGCGTACAACACACACACACACACACACACACACACACACACACACATACACACATACACATACACACACACACTCCCTGTCTCTTGCCATGTGATGCTCTGTGCTGTCCAAAGGCTTCGCCAGCAAGAAGACCAGCTCTAGATGAAGACCCTAGGCTTCGTGCCTCTAGAACTATGAGTCAAAATGGTCCACATTTTCAGTATTTCATGATAGCAATGAAAAACAGGCTTTTAATGGAATCACATCACTTCTGACATTTCATTGGTCAGACTTGGTCACATGGTTCTACCTATATTCTGGGGTTGGGAAATGTGCGGCAGCATATAACTATTGATGAACACTAACAAGCCCTGCCAAGAAGAACCAGAGATACATTTGCCTTCTTAGGAGCTATACAATTAAATTTATATTTAAGACTTATTTACTTGTGATGATGATGATGATGATGATTTTGTACTGGGGATTGAACCCAGGGGCATTCTACCTCTAAGCTATACCTCCAGCCCGATTTAATTTAATTTTAATTTTGAAACAGAGTCTCGCTAAGTTGCAAGAGGGCCTGGCTAAATTGCTGAGGCTGAACAAGAATCTGTGATCCTTCTGTCTCAGCCTCTTAAGCACTAGGATTACACACATGTGCCACCATGTCTGGATGACTATATTTATGGTTCTAATGAAAGAAATCATTCACCTGTGGGTGCGACCAACCTGACCTGAGTATAGGAGAAAAATCACTTCTGGACTATTTTTTAGTGTGTAAACCATGAATTCCAGTAAAGGAGGATTGGAAGTACTAAATCACCCTGAAGGTCCACAGTTAGAGACAGCCAGTTTCTCACAAAGGGGACTCACCTTGCCTTATGTTCTCCAACCCAGAGTAGTCATTGGGTGAGATTGCAGGTGGCCTCTGTTTCCCGGAGCTAGATGTATATGGCATCCATCCCTGCAGACTGCATTGATATTGAGCATCGAGGCTCCTGAGGACATCTCTTCAAAGAAATGGCGATTTGGAAATGAGAGACTTCCTGCTTTTGCTCAAATCCCATCCTGTCTGGAAGGGGATTTGGTTTAAAACTGGAAGACATGTTTCCAGTTCTGAGGCTAGATCTCAGCTTCTGCACTCTCTATCTGCCAAATAAACTTCTATTGTTTATAAATCACTCAGTCTCAGGTGTTTTGTTACAGCAGCGCTAAATATACTAAGATATTCCCAAACACAAATATTCAGCAGTACTGGAACCAAGATTGTTCATTGGCATCTTTAAAATTGTCCCCAGGTGATTCTTATGGCTGCTATTATTTGAGAACCTGTGTGCAAACCAGACCTAGCAATAAGTGTTATGCACAGAGGGAGGTAAGCTATAGTGTGAGAAGGGGTGGCTGCTTCTGGTCCAACATTCCTGGGGAGACTCTCTAGAGTAGGAGGAAAGGGGAAAGACAACAAGAGTTGACTGTCCACCATGTGTCTGTCATCTTGCCTATGTAAGTGCACCTCAGTCTTACAATAACAATGATGGAATTATTTTCTTCATTTGAGAGATGAAGAAAAACTCTGAGACTCATGCACTTGTGCCCAAATAACTAGTAGATGAGGGAGATAAGATTAGAATCCAAGTGGAATGATATTTGAATTATATCTTGAAGAATGAGTGATGGTGTACTAGTTAGTTATTGACCCCAAATTGTTGTGTAACAGCCGCAAAAATCTCTAGCAAAGCACATATTTATTCTTATAGATCTGTAGATCAGTTGAGGGTGGTTAACAAAGACTGAGCTTGGATGAGCTCCTGATGCTTCCTCAGGTTGGTTGAGGCCTGGATGATCTAGGCTCAGGATGATCTAGGCTCAGCTCAAGTGACTCTGCTCTACCTGTCAGCAGCTTGACTGAGGCATGTTCTTTTTTACGGTGATGATAAAGATATAGGAGAGCAGAATTCTTCTTTTTTCTTTTTCTTTTGGTTCTACCGATTGAATACAGGGGTATTCTACCTTCAAGCTACACCCTAGCCCTATTTTATTTTTTGAAACAGGGTATCCCTAAGTTGCTGAGGGTTTTGCTTAGCTACTGAGGCTGGCCTGGAACTTGTGATCCTCCTGTCTCAGCCTCCTAAATACTAGGATGACAGGTGTGTGCCACCATACTCTGACAATTTATGAGGTTTCTTATGTCCTAGGCTTAGAATTGGGACACTACCCCTTCCACTTTCTTTTGTTGGCCAAATAAGTCACATGGCCAAACTCAAAGTCAAAGAAAGGAAATATACTGTGCATTTTAGTAAGGGGAAACAAACACACAAATCATATGTCAAAAAATGTGGTTATAACAGAGACACTGCAGCTACTTGAAGAGGGCATAGGACCAACACTTGAACACATAGGCACAGGTAAAAACTTTCTCAACAGGACCCCAAAAGCACAAGCAGCTCAAAGGAGGATCAATGCATGGGATTGCAATAAACTGAAGAGCTTCTGCAAAGCAAAGGAAACTATCAAGAACCTCAACAGAGAACCTACAGAGTGGGAGAAAATTTTTGCCAGTTACACTTCAGATAGAGGTTTAATATCTAGGATATACAAAGAACTCAAGAAAATTGCAACTAAGAGAGCAAATAACCCAATCAAAAAATGGGCA